>JBBPBX010007089.1:0-63794 GCA_038048925.1 Garcialebias charrua | reverse complement strand
AAAAAAGAAACTAGTCCAGATGAAATTATTTGACCTTTTTTGTGCTAATTTCCTAATGTTTGTGCTAATTTCTGCTTATTTAAACCTAATTCTGCAAATGTGTGTTCTTTCTGCTTTCTTCTGCTAATTTAAGCGCGTTCTTCCATTTCAGCTACATTTCAGCATTTTTGTTGTTGTTGCTAATTTCAGCTGTTTCTCAGCAAGTTTAGCAATAAGCACTCACACTGCAGTAAATGCAGTTTTGCTAGCTGTCTTTTCTCAACACAGTCTCTGTAATCATATGTAAAGCCATTTGTGCGTTTCAAACGTCAGGGACTTAAAGTCTTTGTATGAAAACCCCTTTCAGCAAATGTCAAGTCCACTCGTAGGGCTCTGGGTTTTGATTGACAGGCCCTGACCCTTTGTTGCCAGGATTTCCCACGCATGGATAGTTGTAGGAGGCCACCAGTCACCGGTGGACCGCTACGAGACAAAGGTCACAAAACGAAGAGAATGCTGATCCACAGGGATGAGACAGTATTGACAGGTCTCATGCATGCGTTTATATGATTGAGAATCAGTTTTGTGGAAGTCCTGCACCTTTTTGTCGTGCTTTGTGTTCCCAGTGAGGGTTCGTGTTCAAAGACCAGGCTCAGTTTGTTTTAGGACAAATCAGATACCACCTGAAATGTTCAACCATCAGTCAAACGGGGGCGCCCTCTCCTCTGCTTCAAGGAGACAAAAGAAACCAGCTTCATTTTTTTTAAACAGAGGCGGAAAGAAAAACTCTCATGGGAAAAAAATTATGTAGAGTATTTGGCAGCTTTATTTGCTCAGAGCTCTGTGCAGCATTTTTGTTCATAATGAATCATCATCATTTAGTTTTTTCTTCTTAAATCAAGAAAAACATTTTTTAAATCAAAGTAAACCAAAAAGAAATATTCTGTGAGAATGCAGTTTAAAGGCTGACTGCTGAAAAGTGCTGAGGAATTTAAAATGGAGTTGTTAGGATTAAAAAAGCAGAACAGAGGCTAATATGGAAGAAAAAAAACTTTCTAAAGAGAGCAGAACACAAGCTAAAATGAGCATAGCATGAGCTAAAAGCAGTAGCTAAAAATAGCAAATTAGATGCCTAAATTAACAAAACATGCAAATATTGATACAACTGGTATAAAGTACCAAAACAAATGCTAAAGTTAAAAGTAGCATAACTGTAGATTAAAGCTAAAAGCAGCCAAAGGTTGCTAAACTAAGAATAGTAACCTAAAGCTAAAAGTAACAAATGTAGCTAAAAGCTGCAAAATGGTAGCTTAAAGCTAACTGTGTTAGAACAGTAGCTATATAAGCTAAAAGGATAAACATGGCAGCTAAAAGGAGGAGAATGATAACTTCAAAGTTAAAGTATAGCAGAACTGCAGCTAAAAGCTGAAAAGAGCAGTAAAGTAGCTAATAGCTAAAACTAGCAGACCTGTAGAAAAAGCTAAAAGTAGCAAAGAAGACAAAAGTATAGCCAGCTTGCAAATTTCTAAGATAATGTTTTTGAAGAAATTCAAGATATCTTAATCTATTTATATGTGAAATTTAATTTTAAATAAAGTTAAATATGAAAAATAAATAACTGCCAAAAGTTGCAGCAACCATCGCCCGAACGTTTTAATTTGTAGATGGATAAAAATCCTCAGGGTACGTGGAAGTAATTAAATTGTAAACCGCGAACAGAAGACACTTTAAACGGGAAGACAATAGTCTGAACGCTGACTCAGCATTCAGACAAGACAAATCAGCTGGACAGAGTTTAGAGTCGAGTCAGGAATCGGGACCTAAGCAGCCGGGGGTCTCACCCTACAAGCCCCCTAATTCATCGCCTCGTATCATCCTGAGAGCCGAGGAACGTCCCACAATTCTGTCTCTGTAAGGGTTCGGCTCAGGACAAAGGATTTAATAAAAAATTTAAAAAAAAACTGAGAAATTGCATTTCCTGCTAAAATGCAGTGTGAATGCTTATTGCAGAAGAACTTGCTGAAAAACAGCTGACATTAGCTAAAAACATGCTAAAGTATAGCTGAAATGGAACATTATAAATTAGCAGAAGAAAGCAGAAATAACACACATTTGCTGAATTAGGTTTAAATGAGCAGAAATGAGCATAAAAATGAGGAAATCAGCAAAAAAAGCTTAAATTAGCAACAACACAAAAAAGCTGGAAAGTAGCCAAAAGGCATAAAAAGCTTACGCTACCAGAAGGAAGCAGAAAGAGCTGAAATTAGCTAAAAAAAATTAATTAGCTGAAAAAGCTAAAATTAGCCTAAATGAAATCGAGAGGAGCCAGTTGAGGTGGTTTGGATATCTGTAAGGATGCCCCCGTGCGCCTCCCTAGGGAGGTGCTTCGGGCATGTCCAACTGGGAGGACACCCCGGGAAAGACCCAGGTTACGCTGAAGAGACTATAGCTATGTTTATGGACATAAGTAATCAGATTACACAGCCATTTGGAATAAAAATGCGTCATGTAAACGCCCCATTCAGATTATACGTTGCTTATTCAGCTTGATCCGAATGAATTTATAATCCGAATGAGAGGGGTGGTTTATGTTGATTCATAATCTGAACAGGGTTAGTAAGTCAAACACTTAATCTGATCATTCCATTCTGATTGTGGAAAACTGACCTGACTGTGCATGTGCGACCTACTGTCTACCTCACATATTTCCACCTGGTTAGATGTTAATATGTTGGGGAAGTAAAACTGGTCGGTGAGCGACACAGCATTTCTACTAGAAGCTTTGAGCTCAAAATGATCTGTATCACCTGTAGCTCAGTCAGGGGGTGCAGTAACGACTCCACCGTCATTAAAACCTGGCGCGGGTCCATTTTGGGCGCTCAGTTTTGTTTATGTTCATCCTGGAAGTAGAACTTCTTCTTCTGTATTTTTTTTAAAGGAGAGTTTACCACTCTGCGCATGTCAGTACTTCTATTCAGAATAAAAGCCTGCTGCACGTAAACGCTCGTCGTGAACTGATTGTGTCCTTGTAAACGATACATTTGGATTAGTTAATCTGAATACATTTCAATCCAATCAAAGATTTTGCGCATGTAAACATAGCTTATGTCTTTATCGGTTGGCCTGGGAACGCCTTGGGCTCCCCCCAGGAGAGCTAGAAGAGGTGGCTGTGAAAAGAGATGTCTGGGCCTCCCTGCTCAAGCTGCTGCCCCAGCGACAGAACAAGCAGAAGATAATGGATGCATGGATGGATAGTCTTAAAAAAGCTAACTAGCAGCGGAAATAGCAGAAAAAGCTGAAATTTATAGAAAAAAGCTGAAAGGAGCATATCAAGCTGCAATTAGCATAAAGAAGTTAAAGGTATTGTGACATGATGTTGGAAATATGCATAAAGTGGCACAACATATATATGTTGTTTCATTCAACTATGTTTGTTTTTACAAGCAAAATGATAAATCAATGAAAATTAGTTTCAAAGTGATTTTAAACTTGGCGCCGTGTTTCGTCACGGGAAATCCGGGTACTTCCGCATGCGATGTCATATGACGTAGGGACAGGAAGTTCAGTCTGCGGCTGCTATTATTCCTCCTCTGAAATCTCAGAGTCCCCCTCGCTCCCTGAACGGTAAAGCTCAAATAAATACACTGCAGACCTACATTAGAACCAGCTGTTTCTTGTTCATCACTCGAACTAACTTCGGCTTCCCAAACTGAAGACAAATCGCTCAAATCTTCACTTAAATTGCTTAATTCCTCGGTTTCTATATTCTCTGCCATAGTTATTTACAATGTGCGTTCATTACATTGCGTCATAAAAATGCGTCGGCGTTTGACCCCTCCTTTCTCCACTCGAAAACTGCGACGCACTGCAGTTACGTCATTAAAACTATTTTATAAAAAAATACTTTTATATATTAATTATTGGAAGCATCTGTGTACAAAAAAAAAATCAAAGCTAAGTAGCTCCTCTTTCTAAAGATGTCTATGTTTTAGCATATTGTCACAATACCTTTAAATAGGCTGAAAGTAGCAGAAATTACCATGGAAACTTGGAATTTATCTGAAAACAGCTGAAATTAGCGAAAATATGCTTAAAAGCTAGCTGAAAAGGTAGAACAAGTTTAAACTAGAAGAAGAAAGCAGAAAGAACACGTTTGCCCAATTAGGCTGAAAGAAGCAGAAATGAGCACAAATAAAAGGAAATTATCTGAAATTAACACCAAACATACTCTGAGTACAGTATTACACTTTTATTATTTCATTTTATGCTTATGTTCATTAAATGTTTAGTGTTTTAGTGTTGGTGTAAATGTTCATACTTTTATACTACAATGCAAAAACTCAGGACAGTGTTACAGTTTTACTATTTTATGCTTATTATGTTTATTAAATGTTTCAGTGTTTTAGTGTTTAGATGGTTACTGTTGCACCGAGGGACTGAGAGAAATGCAATTTTAATCCTGTGTATGTCCTGTACATATTGCAGTTCCAACAATAAAGTTGACTTTGACTTTGACTTTGATGAACAACTGAAAAAGTAGCTAAAAAAGCTGAAAGAAGCTTAAATTACCAAGAGGAAATGCTGATAAAAGTAGAAATGAGTTAAAAAATGTAGAAGTTTCACACAATTATCCTTCTTACTAAATAAATAATTCTGCTCAGTCTCCAACGCGAGGCTACGAGTGTCCTAAACTCATTTTTCGACCGTGTCTTTGCTCTTCTCACTTCGGTGCGTTTCTTTCTGTGTCGCGGTGCAGCTCTGGGGTTTTTGGGCCAGTGCTGTTTGCTCTTCTGTGCCGTGCTGTGGGTGGTCTCGGTCCATGCGTCGCTTCCACGTCCAGGGAGAGGCGAAGTTCACACGAGACCTACATCCATTTGTGCGCTGCGAGCGGGCAGCTTTGGCACTCATGTGTGAAGCGTGGACCGACTCGCCTGAGAAAGATGTAACGACAGTTTAACCAGCAGAGGTCCAGTCCAGCTGCTTTCACCCTTGGAGATTATCGTCACTGACTCTGAAACCTCTTTTTTTAAAAAAACGTTTTCCTTAAGAAAACCCAAGAAAGAAAACTTTCTTGTTTTGGGCCCTGTCTGTTTCATGAGGAAACATTTCAGTAAAGATATTAATGCAGATTCAATTCAGTTTATTTATATAGCACAGAGTCACAACAGCAGTCGTCTCAGGGCACTGAACAGAAACATTCATATATAAAAATAATAATTTAACATTATTTATATGAGGAGCAGACTGCTTTGAGTTTAACTCATCACAGAACTCTCATCTTGAGCAAGCATGAAGGTGACAGTGGAAAGGAAAAACTCCCTCATGAGGAAGAAACCTTTAGCAGAACCAGGCTCAGGACAAGCGGCCATCTGCTTCGACCAGCTGGGTTTGGTAGGAACAGATACACAATGGCAGGTTAAGAATCACATGTTAAGATAGAAATTGTATCAAATGAAAACTATTCAATTTTAACAATTCATTTAAGGAAATTAGGTCAATTTGTTCTCTAGTAGTTTAAGCTACAAGCCAACACTAACTATAGGCTTTATCAATCAGAAAGTCTTAAAACTGGACAATGTGTCAGCCTCATGGACAGAAACTGAAAGTTGGTTCAACAAGAGAGGAGCCTGACAACTGAAAGATCTTCCTCTCATTCTAGTTTTGGAAACTATAGGAACAACAAGTAAACCTGCAGTCTGAGCGCAAAGGGCTCTGTTAATAAAAAATGGAACAATAAGATCTGTAATATAAGATGGAGCTAGGTTGTTGAGAGCTTTGTAGGTTAGAAGTAAGATTCGGTATTTGACAGGGAGCCAGTGGAGAGAAGCTAAAACTGGAGAGATATGATCTCTCCCACTAACTCCAGTTAAGACTCTGGCAGCAGCATTTTGGATTGACTGAAGACTTTTTAAAGAAGTATTTGGACACCCAGATAACAAACCATTGCAATAGTCCAGTCTAGACGTGCCAAATGCATGAACCAGAAGTTTTTAATTTTAGTGATATTACGCAGGGGGAAGAAGGAGGTTCTAGTAACGTTTTTAATGTGGGGGATAAAAGATATGTCCTGATCAAAAATAACTCCAATATTTTTAACATTAGAGCTGGAGGCAGATTAATGCCAACCAGGGAGGGTGAGTGGCGGGTGAGACATGTGGGAGGGGAACTGCAGTGAGGGGACTGGGGGCTGTTTTGTGATTTGCCTCACTTTCAGTCAGTCACTCCAATTTGTCTTTGTGGCCCGAATGCTCAGCAACCTTCGGCTGTTCTTCGTCTTTGTGTAACAGTGCGGTAACTTTGCTGTGCTGGTGGATCTCCATGTTTTGCCCCTGGGCCCTCAGGAGTCCACTGACTGGTTTACTGCCATCCAGACCGAGGTAATTAGACACGAGCGAGCGTTTTCACAAAACAACAGATTAAAACTTGTATCCGGTGCAACGGTTCAACTCCAAACTGTTTTTAGGAAGTTACAGCTTTGGTTCGAGACGCGGTGGACCAGAGGGTGAAGCAGTACACCGAGTTCCTCCATGACAGAAGACAACCCAAACAGAAGAAGGAGATGCCGCCTGCTTCGGCCTGCTCTGTAAAAGGTAACCATCATTCTGTGGCTGCTGTTAATCCTAGCATTAATCCCTAATAATAATAATAATAATAATACCGTATTTTTCAGACTATAGGTCGCATTGTCCTATTATCGCCAAAGAATTGGAAAAATCCATATATAGGTCGCACCTGAATATAGGTCGCACCTACGTCAAAATGTGGACCATGTTTAGCTCTGCTGCAAATGTCTCTTCCACAGGAGCGCACAGCAAGGCTTTTAAGAAGATTAACATTTAAAAACAATTAATTGTTTGATAAAAATTATAGCAAATATGTGTCTGAGCTGAACTTTTCTTTAATAAATGAATAATTTTAGCAGGATAAGCACCTAAAAAAATATATTTGTTAGCTGACATTATTGTAAGAGTGTGTCTCAGTTTCATTTTTGTTAATAAATTATTACAAATCAGCTTATTTTATAAAAAGCCATATATAGGTCGCACCTGACTATAGGTCGCAGGCCATGAAAAAAATGATAAAAAGCCGCGACCTATAGTCCGGAAAATACGGTACATTTTATTTGTAGGCGCCTTTCTTGGCACTCAAGGTCACCTTACATTGTCATTTATAAAAATAAACAATATTATACACAGTAAAAACAAGTAAAATAGAATTAAAATAAGACAATGCAGTTGCAATCACAGTGCGTAGGCTACTTTAAACAGATGAGTTTTGAGTTTGACTTTGAAATGTGGCAACAAGTCTGTATTGCGATTATCAGGTGGGAGTGAGTTCCAGAGCTGGGGAGCAGATCCCACACAATGGTGACCTGTTTCTCTTTCTTCTTTGACTTTTCTTCTGTACCTGTTTGACATGTAACTACTGACTACTATGATATTTAACTATACAAATATCAAACTGTTCAAACTCAGTCAAGATGTTACGTCTTTGACTTTTGTCATTTTTATACTTTAAAAAATATTTAACTTTATTTACAAAACATTTCTCCATGGAGATTTACAATTTTTCCACAGACACCATTCACTTTGAAGTCAACATCTGAAAGCTTGTTCTGTTTCTGTCTTCATATGCTACTTTTAGCTATTAGCTAGTTTTTTTTATTGCCTTTAGTTAGTGTTACTATTAGCATTTTTGCTACTTTCAGCTAGCATTTGACTAATTTTAGCTTTTAGCTTACTACTTTTACGTTTTAGTTGGTATTTTACCTTGAGATTTTAGCAAGCGTTTACCGGTAGCTGTTTTTAGCCCATGTTTTGCTACTTTTACTTTTTAAAACTAAATTTTTGCTACTTTTACAATTTTTACCAGCATTCTTCAACTTTTAGCTAGCATTTTTAGATTTTAGCTAATATTATTCTATCTTTAGGTTACTACTTCTATTTTATTTTGAAGAAGATATTAAAGTCAAAATCAAAGCTGATGTTTTGATGCATTTAGCCAACATTTTGCAACTTTTAGCTTTTACTTCATGTTTTCTTACCTTTTACTATCTAGCACTTTGAGATTTTTGTTAATGAAAAGTGCGTTATAAATTAAATTCATTATTATTATTATTATTATTAGTTAGCATTTTGCCACTTTTACCTAGCAGTTTGTTACCTTTAGTTTTTAGCTAATATTTAGCTACTTTTGTTCATTTTTAAGAAAAACATCAAGTCAAAGCCATTATTTTGCTACTTTTATTTTTTTATTAGATTTTTGCTACTTTTACAATTTTTAGCAGCATTCTGCAACTTTCAGCTAGTGTTTTTAGTTTTTAGCTAATATTATTCTACCTTTACTTTACTACGGTACTTTTATTTTGATGAAGATGAAGTTAAAATCAAAGCTATTGTTTTGATACATTTATCCAACATTTGCAGCTATTGTTTTGCTACACTTAGGCTAGCTTTTTGTTTTTCCTTTTGTCTAGCATTTTGCACTTTTATCTAGCAGTTTGCTACCTTTAGTTTTTAACTAATGTTTAGCTACTTTTATTAAATTTTAAGAAAAAACAAATTCAAAGCTATCATTTTGCTAAACTTAGCCTAGCATTTTTTTCTTTTAGCTGGTATTTTGCTACTTGTAGCTATCATTTTGCCAATTTTACCTAGCAGTTTGTTACCTTTAGTTTTTAGCTAATATTTAACTACTGTATTTCTATTCATTTTTAAGAAAAACATAAAGTTAAAGCTATTGTTTTGCTACATTTAGTCTAGCTTTTAGTTTTTCCTTTTGTCTATCATTTTGCACTTTTATCTAGCAGTTTGTTACATTTAGTTTTTAACTAATGTTTAGCTACTTTTATTAATTTTTAAGAAAAAACATCAAGTCAAAGCAATTGTTTTGTTACACTTAGCCTAACATTTTTTAATTTTAGCTGGTATTTTACTACTTGTAGTTATCATTTTGTCACTTTTACCTAGCAGTTTGTTACCTTTAGTTTTTAACTACCGTAATATTTAGCTACTTTTATTAAGTTTTAAGAAAAACATAAAGTCAAAGCTATTGTTTTGCTACACTTAGGCTAGCTTTTTGTTTTTCCTTTTGTCTATCATTTTGCACTTTTATCTAGTGGTTTAAATTGTTACCTTTAGTTTTTAACTAATGTTTAGCTACTTTTATTAATTTTTAAGAATAAACATCAAGTCAAAGCTATTGTTTTGCTACACTTAGCCTAGCATTTATTTCTTTTAGCTGGTATTTTTCTACTTTTAGCTTGCATTTAGCTTTTTTTTTTAGCTCTGACAACTCAACTTCAGCTTCTGCCATCCTTCAGCTCTCAGCTTTGACACATTTGAGCTTTTTTAGTTTTTCACTAAGTGCACTTTGTGCTTCGTCATGTTATTTAGTTTAGTTTTTTCCCCCCTTTTTTTCTAATTCCTTTGGAATGAAGTCATCCTTGTTTTCCTGTTTTTGTCTAAGGTGTGTCTATCATCAACTGTAGAATTACTTAAATAATTTAGTTTGTCACCTGAAACCATTACTTGCTGCATCAAAGCTTAGAGCGACATTATTACACCGAGTAGGAGGGGAGTTACCAAAGAGTAAAATATAAATGCTCACACTCACGGTTTGGAGGAGAGTATGGGTGTACTGTAATGACAACAGAACCAGTTGGGACTTGGTGGCATCCTACACCCAGGGTGTGGCCTGTGCAGACAAGACCAGATATGAGAGTTTTATATTATGTTGTTTGGCTTGGCATGTCACACAAATTTGTTCATGCAAAATGTCAGGCTATTAAACCAGCTAATATTTGTTTCCATTTCCGTTAATGGTTTGCATTGAATTGCAATGGATTTGCACATCCGTGTTTAGGTAATGAGATTTGATCAAAAATAGCTGCTGCTTCCTGATGTTTTCACACAAATACAGTATGATAAATAAAGCCCTTGCCTTGCTGTAAGGAATGCATATCACCCGCCATTGTTGATCCCAGAAATTTAGACTGATGAGAAATGACGGAGTTATATCGGAGTATGTTAAACACCATCCTGTATTGCAAGATATTGTGAATGACTCTCAGCTACTACCACACCAAAAGTACCTCAAAGTCTGTATATTACTGAGTTACAACCATTTTACTAGACTGATAACCTCTGGCAGCCATTTAGAATTGGGTTGACTCCAAAAATTATTGCGATTTCGACGTTCATCCAGTAATTACTTTCTAAGATTTTTACTGATGTATTGCCTGGTGGTAAATGAGATATTTTGCTAACAGACAAACAAAGGGGAAATTTTTAAGCAAAGATGTCGCACAAACTGTTGCACTCGACATGTGCATTGGGGATCGTGCTCAATGGCGATTTTAGCCTCGTTCTAGGGGTGCTCAAGCACCCTAAAGGTTTAACTCAGCACCCCAGAAAAATAAAGAAACCATCATTACGAATTTGTAAGGAAACTCAAATCTCAAACTTTAGATTCACAAAAATCGTAAATAAATTTGAAATAAATATGGAATAAATGGTAACACTTAAAGACCGTGTAAAGTGAAATTAAATGTGTGTTTTTAGTTTGTCACATGGCATAAATATATGTTATTAATCACCCATATAAATCTGACTGATTAAAAACATTGTTTATCTTATAAAATTAAGTCTCAAAAATCATGAAAAAACATGATTTTGCCTTGCCCTGGAACGCTGGGGGCGTGTCAGTGCGTGGGCGTGTCCTGCCCCTGCCCTGAGCTGACTGTGTGGAGAGGCAGACAGCAGAGCCAGTAAACCTGCTCTGTTTTTATCTGAGTTCTGTCTGTAACAGCAGCTACTTTTTCCAAGAGTTACGCTGTTTTTGTAAATAGTTTTCTTGTGTGTTTTTAATCTGGAATGAATTTTAAAAAAAAAAGAGTTGTACCATGCGGGATTTGAACCCGTGGGGTTTGGGACGGAAGGCAAGCGCTTTATCCATTGAACTATCCAGGTATTACAGATACTCGGTATAAAACCACGCGGTATAAAAACATGTTATGATTTGTACGGGTGCCCTGACCATTGCGACATCCAGGGAAGATGCACGAACGAGGCATAATTGATTAGCTAGCTAACAATGAACAAAATATCTATGCTATTGCTATCTGATGCTATCTGCGATTCGCGAGTGAACGGCTCCACCGAGGTGAATTTATACGGCTGGAGCTGCAGGGGGTGGGGCTATACTTAAGAAGACCGCGTGACGAAACGCGGTCACATTTAAAACACGCCTAAAAAATCCTGAAACAGAAATATGTTTATACACAGTTTGCTCTATAACTCCAAAATTAATTGAGCTACAATTTTGAGACTTTTTACTCATTTACAAGATTACAATTATGACATTTATAATGTTTATTGAAGAAAATGTTGAAATTCACTTTACACGGTCTTTAAGTGGGCCAGTAAAATATATATATACAGTATATTTTTTTACACGAGTCAGATCCTCAACGCCACCTGTCAATAAATTCAGTAGGCTCATCAGCAACTGACCAGTCAGTGACCTCAGTTTGTCCCGAAGGTAAACACCCCTTACCTACAGGAGCTAGGGGGTGGGGGGGGTCATGTGTGAGAGAAGCGGAGCGTGCTCTATTCACACAAGGAGAACTGTTGGTCAGGCTACTTCTTGTTGTGCCATTAAATCTAAAATACCATAGTTGTTGAATCAAGTGTTTACTTTTGTAGGTAAACGTAGACGTTTAACAACCCGTTAAATACACCAGAATGCAGGAAACGGCAATTACTTTATTAAAAGATTTCTGGGGGGATCCCCCCCGCCCCACACACACACACACAGTACAAATGCTTCTGACTCTAATGCCGGGTACCGACCAAATGCGTCGAAACGCTCCTGCCGCCCCCTTTTGGCCGCTTGTCACTTTCACACAGCCACTGAAGACGCGTCTGATGACGCGCCCTGGGAGGAGGCAGAGGAGGGGGTCTGGCTCCTTTTCCAGTTGTTTCTTGTACACCGGGCAGACGAAATCAGCTGTACGTGAGCCTCGTTACTACTTGAGTGGGTTTTCTACGAGCCGAACTGCAGCTCCAAAAGTCTTTGTTGAGATTAAAACGTTTTTTTTTTTTATGTTTGGGGTGATCGTACGCTCGAGCGGACAACAGCAGCAACTGTAAAAATGCCAAGTTTCTTACCGGAGGCTGGTTTCTTCATGGAGGCTCGATGGGGTAAGTTTAAAAAGTCAAAAAAAAGTCCCGTTTTTGTTGCGTCATCACATAGCAGAGTCTCTCCCGATTGGTTGCTGCGACGCGTTGAGCGTCGAAAGTTCAGATATTTGACCCTTGGCGGCTCGACGCGTAGGTTGCTTCGGACGCGCGCGTGCGCGGAAAGGAACTGCCGCGTGCCGCTGCGCCGCTTCAGAAGCTCAAAACGCGCCGCTTCAAGATTCGACGCGCCTCGACGCGTCTCCACATAGACTTTCAATGTAAACCGGCCGCTTCCGCTGGCCGAAACGCGTTTGGTCGGTACCCGGCATAATGGCCACTGCGTTGCTCAAGCTAAGAGCTATTGCCAGCACTGGGGGCTAAGCCCCCCTAACGGTCAGATTCTAGAATCGCCCCTGGCTACTACCACACCAAGTTTTAGCGTAATATCTGTAAATTTGGATGACTTATTTTTGTATTTTATCAAATCAGCTGGCTATGGTGGCCATTTTGAATTGGGCTGAGTCCAAAAGTTAAACAGTTCTAGACTTATATCCAATAACTTCTTTCTTAAAGCTTCAATAATATTCACTCGGTTATTTCACAAGATATTTTGCTAACAGACAGTTGATTCCTGTAGTTTATGGCACAGATCGATTAGTTAAAGCTACAATTTGAGGATCGGTCTCAGCTTCTACAACAGATTTGAGCTCAGATTAGGTTAAATTTACCGCTTAGCTGTGGCGGCCATCTTGGTTCTGACTGACTCCACAACTTGGTCAGTTGTCTCATGATTACTTTCTGAGAGTTTCAATAAAATCTCTCGAGTGGCTCAGTGGATAACTTGCCAACGGTACAGATAAACAAACACATTTAATAACAAATAGGCTATGCAGCCGTTTGATCAAATCAGTTCAGGGAGTGAGCACACCCCTCAGCCGCTCCTATGACTTTGAAGCACGGATCATTTCAGGACCCCGGAGCTGTGTGTTGTCAGGCAGACAGCTTTGTTACAGGTAGCGTTTAAAGGGCTGTTAAACTGGCCTCACTCAGCAGCGCTGTGCTGTGAGGCTGGGGTTACAAGGCGCTCGCTCTAATAAAGTTTCTCCGGTGGCTGCAGCTCTGTGCACACACACTCTTCAACCATCCGCTCACATGTTCAACTCCTGCACTTTTCTTGTAAAAGCACTAAGGGGGTGGTGGCATTTTGCGTGCATGTTTATATGCGCATGTACACGGGAGCCGAAACACGTCCCGAGCAGAGAGAATCAAGAGCGTTTGAAAGCTTACATCCTCCCTTTGGGCTAGGTGTGAACAGGCTGACGGGGTTTGGTTACTCAAACGCCTGACTCATTTTCTCCGTGACAGACTGAGGAGAGACAGAAATCACTAATGATGGAGATCACAGACACACACACATTCCTGTACACACACATTGTGTAAACAAGGAAGCTCTCATCGTTTCAGCGCATGCGAAAATGATTAGGCTGCCTGCATCTGTGCCAAGAATGAAGGCATGCATATCGCCCGTCAGCCTTTCATGCCAGAGGTTTAGATTTTATGTTGAGGAACAATGAAGTTTTATCTTTTTTGGTCGAATTTTGAAAATAATGTTACACACAATGTCAATTTACTGTATGTCTATCCATACCCATACCATACCATTTTATTTATAAAGCACTTTAAACAGCGACAAGGCCAACCAAAGGGCTGTACAAACAAACAAACAACAGGCAACACACAACAATGAAGTACCGGTACAAAAAATTGACATAAGAACATTGCAGACCATAAATAAAATGACCAAACACAGATCAGCTGGTGTTGAAAGTGACAGAATAGTAATGGGTCTTTAGACGGGATTTGAAAACCGAGAGGGATGGGGCCTGTCTGACGAGCAGAGGTACCTCGTTCCAGAGTCTTGGGCCTGCTACAGAGAAAGCCCTGCCGCACATAAAAACAATAAAAACTGACTAAAGTGCTTTAAGTAAATAAAAGTTAATCTTGTGCCACACAGAAAACATAAGAAAGTTAACAATAAAATACAACAACAATACAAATCAGCTCTGACTTGTTCTCTGCATGGATCAAATGCCAAGGAAAAAAGATGAGACTTGAGCAAATATTTAAAAGTCTCAACAGTCCCAGCCATCTTTAACTTATCAGGTAAACTGTTCCATAGTTTTGTAACAGCAACCACAAAAGTCCTATCACCTCTGGACTTCAGTTTAGATCTGGGGACTTCTAAGAGAAACTGGTTGGTAGACTGGAGTGCTCTTATTGGGGTGTTGATGTTACGAAGATCACATAAATATGACGGGGCCAGACCTTTAAAGACTTTGAAAACAAACAAAGTCCATGCTCAATAATCCAGGTATAATCCAACAATTTTTAGTCAGGTCATCTGGACAGTTTCTTTTATTTTTGTGCTGAAATGTTTCACCTTCCATCCAGAAGGCTTCATCAGTCAAGGAATCACACAACACAAAACTGATTCTTCCCCCAACAGCTTACAGCTTAAAAAAAAGAAACTGTCCAGATGACCTGACTGAAAATTGTTGGATCGTATACCTGGATTATTGAGCATTGACTTTGTTGGTTTTGAACAAGTTTGACATGACTGTCAATAAGGAAGAGGGCCATCACCGGAGGAGGGGGCGTGCCAAAGAGACCATCTTAGCACCAACATAACTGGTTTGTTCCACTTTGGAGTAAAGCCCCCAGTATAGCTTTGCGTACGTCCGTATGCCGAGGTATGCATGTACTACGCAGAGGCACAAGCGTACCCCCGCAGGGCATGTGTCGCACAATAAACTGCCCGGCACCGGACTGTTTTGTATGTGACACAAATTTATGAAATTCCCCCCTTCTTCATCCCTGATCTGGCCTTTTCTTTTCTTGTTTTGCCAAAAGGCAGTGATCTCTTCCTCCTCTGTTGACTCCATGACTGAAATGATGAGAAATGAACAAATTTGTCACGAGTGAATTAAACTCAGGTCCAGCGTGGCTGCGGGAGGCTCTGGAGATTTCCTGGTGTGCTGGTCTGATGTGTGGGCTGCAGGACCAGCGCTCCCTGTTTTTTTTTTTTTTTTTACTTTTTATTAACATGTAGGGGTGTAACGATACACAAAACTCATGAGAAGAGACGAGACAAATCACAGATCTCGCGAGAACGAGACGAGATTTTAACATTAGTTCAAGAAAACTTCAAAGATCGGTTTTATGCCGCAAAAAGGCTTTTATTCTGTTTTAACATGTATTACAAACCCAACTGATGTCTTCATTTTACTGATTGAATCTCCTTAGACCTTAGAACGTTCAACTTTGTTAAAAAAAAATAGATATTCACGCAGGACTTTCCAAAAATTGAACATAAATATCCGCATCAGCGCTGAATCTGCAGCCGTCACTCACCAGTGTTGCCAGATTGGGCGGTTCACCGCGATTTTCCTTCTGACTTTTGCGGGTAAAGAGTGCTTTGGGTGGGTGGGACTCTATCTGGCAACACCGGTCACACCGGTGTTTACACGCGTGTCTTTACATTCGGGGCAGCGTCGGCAGCGCCGGGACCCTCCATCAATGTAGAGGCGTCTGCGGCACCGGGACCCTCCATCAGTAGTTGGGGCGTCTTCTATAGCAACTTCATCCGGCGAAGCCATGCTGTCCGTGACGCTGACTTGCTAGGGGCTCTGCTAGCGCTAGCATTAGCATCTCGCGAGACAACGTTACCTCTCAACGAGAGATATCGCGGGAGTTTAATATCGCGAGATCTCGTACAACGAGATCTCGTTACATGCCTACTAACATGTAAACACAGAACACTGCTGCGGCTGGAGCTGCCAGCTCTCGCTTTTTTTTCCCTTCCAGACCTGTCAATCAATTCAGTAGGCGTGTCAGCAAATGACCAATCAGCGACCTCAATTTGTCCCGTAGGTAAACGCTCTGCGCTGCAGCTGCTCAAATTACGTCAAGAATTTGGTGCGAAAACGCGAGAACGTACGCTGGGGTGTAAGGCTGAACTGTCTGCGTAGAGTACGCGCGTACGGACGTACGCAGAGCTATACTGGGGGCCTTAAGTTGCTGGGGGAAGAATCAGTTTTCTGTTGTGTGTTTCATTGACTGATGAAGCCTTCTGGATGGAAGGTGAAACGTTTTAGCACACACACACACACACACACACACAAAAGAAAGAAAATGTCCAGATGACCTGACTGAAAATTGTTGGACTTTAAAAACAAGTAATAAAAATTTAAAATCAATCCAGAAGTGGTCAGGAAGCCAGTGGAGAGAAGCCAGGACAGTGGTTATGTGATTGTGTTTTTTTAGTTGCAGTTAAAAGACGAGCTGCTGCGTTCTGGACGGTTTGTAAACGATGCAGAGATGATTGATCTAAACCAACCTACAGAGCATTACAATAGTCCAAACGAGAGGTGATAAAAGTGTGAATCACCTTTTCAGGTCTCTGAAAGAGAGACAATACTTCACCTTGGCAATGAGTCGTAGTTGGAAGAAACTGGATTTATTTGTTTGTCTAATTTAAAAGCACCATCAAAAATAACCCCCAGATTCCTGACAGTTGAGTGGCCATATGAACCAAGGGGCCGAGTGTCAAGGGCATTACATTTACCAAAGCTGATGACTTGAGTTTTATTTTCATTTAAATTCAGAATATTTAGTTTTAACCAGACTTTTATGTCGTTTAGACAGTTCAAGAGTGGTTCCGGTGGAGTGACCCTGTCTGACTTACCGTAATTGGCAGATACAACAGAATGTCATCAGCAAACCGATGAAAAGGGATGCTATGCTTTCTAAAAATGGACTCCAAAGGCAACATGTAAAGATTAAAAAGCAGTGGACCTAAGATAGGTCCTTGAAGGACCCCACAGATTAGAGGAGCACCTGATGATGAACATTCCCCTAATGCCATGCAATATTCTATTTTGTGTGATCCATTAAAGTGTCACTGACATGATTTTTTTACTATTCATAAAATTGCTCAAAATATATACAGCATATTTTATCATTTAAATATGTTCGTTTTTGCAAACAAAATGATAAATCAATTTAATTTTGCTTTAAAAGTGATTTTAAACTTCAAGCCGTGATTATTCATGGGAAATACGATTACACGCGAATGCACCATCTGTGACGTAAAACCGGGCAGAGGGCTCTGGTCTCTTTAATAGCGGACAATTTAAAACCCGACAAATTTATCAAT
This sequence comes from Garcialebias charrua, assembly GCA_038048925.1. Lineage (NCBI taxonomy): Eukaryota > Metazoa > Chordata > Actinopteri > Cyprinodontiformes > Rivulidae > Garcialebias > Garcialebias charrua. The sequence continues at coordinate 46,418 of JBBPBX010007089.1, read as the reverse complement.
CTATGTGAAGATTTGAGCTATTTGTCTTCACTTTGGGAAGCAGAAAATAGTTTGGGTGATGGAACAAGAAACAGCAGGATCTAATTTAGGTCTGATGCTGTATCAGACTTACCTTCAGGTTGAGCAGCTCACACATGCGCACTGTGACAAGCCCAGAGCTCTGCCCGGTTTTACGTCACTGATGGTGCATTCGCGTGTAATCGGATTTCCCATGAATAAACACGGCTTGAAGTTTAAAATCACTTTTAAAGCAAAATTAAATTGAATTTATCATTTTGTTTGCAAAAACGAACATATTTAAATGATAAAAGATATATATTTTGAGCAATTTTATGAATAGTAAAAAAAATCCTATCAGTGACACTTTAAGAGTTTAGATCAAGTGTTCTGGCTGACTGTCAGCTACTACCACACCAAATTTTAGAGCAATAGCTATAAAATTCACAGAGTTATAATCATTTTTGTGGAGGCTAAGGTCAACAAAAATTGGGGGCCATTTTGAGTCGGGTTAACTCCAAAATTTAAATCATTTGTATATCTACAGCAAATGATTACTTTCTAAGAGTTAATTTATAATCTCTCCATTAGTTTATGAGATATTTTGCTAACAGACTCCAATAGTTAATGGTAAGGTTTAATCACAGATGTTGTGTAATGTGTTGCACTCAGAGTATGTCTTGAGGTCGAGCTACTCTCACCAAATTTTATCTCGATATCAATAAAATTGGCCGTATTATTATCGTTTTTGTGTTTTCAAGTTGACCGTTGCAGCCTTTTTGAAATGGGTTGCATAGTGAGGTATTTTGCTGAAGGTTCAGCAAACATTATCCCTCCACCTTCACCTTCAGCCGCAGGCGATTATGAAGGTGGAACATTATCAAAGAAGTGATTCCCCAACAGCACGTGCTTCAAACAGACCAAAACATCTCACGTGTTCGGGTCCTATTAAAAGTCCTCATTGAGCGTAATGGCTCTCGTCATTGTCTCGTGTGAAGGAGGCGGTGCCGCAGTAAAGGTGGAGCAAGTTACCTGTGAGAAATTAGCAGGTAGGAGCCATAAAAAGGGCTTGGGGAGGGAAGCCTGGCAAACCTCAGGGCGTCAAGTTCTGGGCTTGTCTGTTCTGCAAACAGGTCAAATACTAACTGGATAATCCTGGCTGAACTTTCAAACTGTGAGGAGTGGAAACTACCGGTAGTTTTCTTATTCAGGAGAGCCCTCTGCTTGTTGTTATCGCCCTCCACCAAAAACAAAAGGTTATAATGTTTGTAGTTTTAGCAAGATATCTCAAGAACCACTGAATAAATTTAAATACAACTCTCAAAGTTATCACAGAATGTACATCTGCAGCTGATTAGTGTTTGGAGTCAACCTGATTCAAGATGGCTGCCACAGCTATTCAGCCTTATCAAACACATGTGACAATCAGTTTTACAGATAATGGGCTAAAGTTTGGTGTGGTAGTAGCTGAGCATCATCTTCAACACATATTCTGAGTGTTACACATTGCATTATATATTTTGCCTCAAATTTTTGCATTTTTTTGGCAAGCCCAGAACTTGATGCCCTGAGGTTTGCCAGGCTTCCCTCCCCAAGCCCTTTTTATGGCTCCTACCTGCTAATTTCTCACAGGTAACTTGCTCCACCTTTACTGCGGCACCGCCTCATTCACACGAGACAATGAAGAGAGCCATTACGCTCAATGAGGACTTTTAATAGGACCCGAACACGTGAGATGTTTTGGTCTGTTTGAAGCACGTGCTGAGGGGGAATCACTTCTTTGATAATGTTCCACCTTCATCATCATTATATATTTTGCCTAAAATTTTGGCATTAACTGTTTGAGTCGGCACTGTTTGTTAGCAAAATATCTCATGAACAACTACTGGATGATTTTAACAAAACTCTCAGAAACTAATTGTCTGTACGTCTAAAACTCAATAACATTTGAAGGCAAAACTATTCAAGATGGCTGCCACAGGTAATTAACATTAGCCAACAGAAAAATTGATGTACCGTACTTCAGATGTTGTGCCTTGGCAAACTGAATTGACTTGAATTGAATTGTAATGCAGGGATATTCAACTGGCGGGTCGCGGGCCACTTCCGGCCCACAAGTGACTTCAGTCCGGCCCACCAATTAGTTATTATTATTTTTTTTAAATACAAATTTGGGTTCTGTTTATTGCATTTATGATTCAGTGCAATAAAACAAACACATTTAAAAGGTAACACATTGCTGTAATACTTGGTTTATTTACATAATGACTACCTGTAGTTGCTGGTTGTCTGGCCCCTGTGCTGCTGGCTTTCAGTAACTGTGCCCCCTGAGCAGTTTAGATGAATAGCCCTGCTCTAATGTAACAAATATTTAGCTAAACTTTGGTGCTGTTGTAGCTGAGACTCATCCTCCACTCAAATTCAGGCAGAAGATATGGCCTACCTAGATGTAGAACAAACAGATTAAAAAACTCCTTCATCCCCTCAGTCATTGGATTTTTAAACAAAAATTAGTTTTATAGATGATCTCCTTTTTCCATGTATTCTTATCTTGAATCTTACTTAATGTTTTTAAGGATGAACTGTTTGCTCTTATTAAGTTGTACCTTCTGATATGTCTAATGTATTTTAATCTGTAATGGAGGTATTTTTTATTCTTTTAATTCTTTTATATTGTTTTATATTGTGTTGGCTGTCTCACTACCATTTACCTGCTGTAAATGAATTGCCCCTCGGGGACCTAATAATAAAGTTGAAGTTGAAGTTGAAATTTAAAGTATTAACAGATCATGCAAGATCTTGCAGTATTGCATGATGTGGTTTATAACGTCATTTACATGGTTTGACAGCTATAATTTTGTCATTTCTCCACAAATATATTAGTCTTATATCTTTAGCATGAAGGTGGCAGCTGCTATTCATTCCCTAAGGAAATGAAAAGTCCTTATTTTTCAGTGGATATAACCTGCAGCGGGATAAGAAACATGCACATGTACTGTACAGTATACAGTATGCTGTACCAGAGAGAGAGGTGTCAGGTGAGGTCGTTCCGATGTCTAGTTCCAGGTTCTAGATAAGGCAGATGAATGTGTTGGGTGGTTGTGGGGGGTTTGAGCTGACGCCAGTGTGAAATCACAAAGGCAGTACGTGGAGCGTAACAGCCTCAGCTGTTGGCACTTCAAATGAGCCGTCAACAGCTTTAAGCATTCCAAAGCCCCTCAGTGGAAGTGATTGTGTCGGACTTATCTCTATGGGTTGTTGTCTCAACACATGTGCGGGACATAGAATAGCATCCGCTGAACATCACAGAGCAGATTACCGGTATGTCCTGTCTTCTGCTTACATAAATTTTAATATTTTTCCCCCCACACAAATCTTACTAACACAAGCAAACTTCCTATTGTCAGACCTCACTTTTTTTTAAAGACCGTGTAAAGTGAATTTCAACATTTTCTTCAATAAACATTATAAATGTCGTAATTGTAATCTTGTAAATGAGTAAAAAGTCTCAAAATTGTAGCTCAATTAATTTTGGAGTTATAGATCAAACTGTGTATAAACACATTTCTCTTTCAGGATTTTTTAGGCGTGGTTTAAATGTGACCGCGTTTCGTCACGCGGTCACAAGCCCCACCCCCTGCAGCTCCAGCCGTTATAAATGCGTTCTTCGGTGGAGCCGTTCACTCGCTACCGACCGTCTCCCTCCAGTACTGGCGTGCTGCTGGAGCGACCACATGCCACCTGCACCTCCGCGCACCTCCGCCCCCCCCCCGCACGCGCGCGCGCGGCGATCAGACCCCGCATGCATGTGACCGGGTCGCGCGCGCGCGCGTGTGTGTGTGTTATAAATGCGTTCTTCGGTGGAACCGTTCACTCGCTACCGACCGTCTCCCTCCAGTACTGGCGTGCTGCTGGATCGACCACATGCCACCTGCACCTCCGCCCCCCCTCCCCCCCCCGCGCACGCGCGCGCGTGTGGCGATCAGACCCCGCATGCATGTGACCGGGTCGCGCGCGCGCGCGTGTGTGTTATAAATGCGTTCTTCGGTGGAGCCGTTCACTCGCTACCGACCGTCTCCCTCCAGTACTGGCGTGCTGCTGGAGCGACCACATGCCACCTGCACCTCCGCGCACCTCCGCCCCCCCCCGCGCGCGCGCGCGCGTGTGTGTGGCGATCAGACCCCGCATGCATGTGACCGGGTCGCGCGCGCGCGCGTGTGTGTGTGTGTGTGTGTGTGTGTGTGTGTGTGTGTGTGTGTGCGATCAGACCCCGCATGCGATGTGACCGGTTCGGACCGCGAGTCCGCTCATCTTCTAAAATAGCGCTGATTATAACAGCGGAGTTATGTGTCCTCAACTTTAAAAACATAACCAGAGTTGTTAGTGCACTAAAAACAGCGTAACTCTTGGAAAAAGGAGCTGCTGGAAGCCAGAACTCAGATAAAAACAGAGCAGGTGGATCTCTGCTTCCCCCGTATGCCTCCCCACACAGCTCAGCTCTGAAGGGGGCTGGACATGGCGCAGTACAGCGCTGAAATCACGCCCACGTGCGACACGCCCCCAGCGTTCTAGAGCAAGGCAAAATCATGTTTTTTCATGATTTTTGAGACTTAATTTTATAAGGAAATCAATGTTTTTAATCAGTCAGATTTATATGGGTGATTAATAACACATATTTATGCCGTGTGACAAAATAAAAACACAAATTTAATTTCACTTTACACGGTCTTTAAAAAAATACTGTATAGCCTAGCTACTTGAGATGTCATGATTGGCTTGTTCTGATATGATTTATTTGTGTTTTTAGAGACAAACTGAAGGAACTTTTCCCACCAAGGGTTTTGGCTTTGAACGTGTACAATGGACACGTTAAGACTTACAGAAGTCCGGGGAAGATGAACTTGGGAGAGGCCTGGTGCATTCTCACTGGTAGACCGTGTTGAACACACCCACATTTCTCAGTGTAATTACAGATTGAAAGTGAGTGGGATAATAGATTCTCTGTGCTTAGAGGAAGACTTTTTTTGTCATTCAGGGCGATATCTGAGTTTTAAAAAAAGGCTTGTGTTTGTGCACTATGACAAAAAGGATCGCTTTCTGTCAAACTGTGGCAAAACAAGATGCTGTATTAAATATTTAGCACCCCCCCCCCCTAAAAAAAAAGGTAAAGGTGGACAATGTTTTTGTCCATGTCTGAGCCACTAATAAAACTTGCAGAATCATTAAATGTACATCTACAACTGAACAACACAATTCAAGATGGCTACCGCAGCCACCTGAACATCAAAAACAACAAAAATGGCTGCACCGCAGTAATTTCTTCAGATATTGACCTCAAGTGTCGTTTGGTAATAGCTGAGACTTATTCTCAATGCATCAGAATCAGAATAAGCTTCATTATCATTGTACGGAAATACAGTGAAATTATTTTCGAACAGTCATCCGAAAGATGGGTGAAGTGCACTATGCTGCTGCTACTGGAGCTCGGCCCCTTGTCCTTTTTCAGAATACTTTTTTAGATAGTAAAGGGGGGAAAGCCATGAGGATAGGGTAGTCGTATTACAAAAAAAAATCTCTTCACATCTTGTCCTGTCAGGACTAGGGCTTTAACAGACTACTCGAGTAATCTACACATGGGACCCTGTGTACATAATCTCGTTTTCATCACATGTACCACATGCGGTGCAAATGACAATAAAGACTCTCTGACTCTGGCTCTCTCTGACATCGATTCCTAGGACATCTATCAAGTTTTTTAATTTCACGTCGAGTATTCATAGTGTCGTCATTACGTCGCAGTTACAGAACAGAAAATGAATCAACTTCCTGTTTGGAGCTCGTTGCGAACCGATGTTAAGTCAACGTCAAAGTCAACTTTATTGTCAAAACTGCAATATGTACAGGACATACACAGGATTGAAATTGCTCTCTGTCCCTCGGTGCAACAGTAAACATTTAAACACTACAACACTAAAACATTTAATAAACATAAGCATAAAATGAAATAATAAAAGTGTAATACTGTCCTGAGTTTTTGCATAGTAGTTTTTGCATAGTAGTAGTATGAAAGTATGAAAAGTTACACCAACACTAAAACACTAAACATTTAATAAACATAAGCATAAAATGAAATAACAAAAGTGTAATACTGTCCTGAGTTTTTTGCATAGTAGTATAAAAGTGTAAAAAGTATATCTATAAAATAAAATGAAAGTTCTGGCATTGACATTTGTAATAGAGTGACAAAGCAGCATATGAAGTTTATGTACACAGTATATGTATGAGGTAGTTGATATTGGTATAGAGGTAAAGTGGCATATGCAATAAGGCTAGTAAAAAATATATATATATCAGCAGTAGTGTAGATATAAAAAGTAGTGTAAATGTAAACAGTAGTAATAAATGTAAACAGTAGTATTGAATGAAAACAGTAGTAATAAATGTAAACAGTGAATGTAAACAGTAGTATGACTATAGGCAGTAATGTAATACAAACATTAGTGCAAATATAAGAAGTAGTGCAAACTGAATGAGCACATGACCGTGAGTTGAGTGAATAACCCGTTTTGATGACACAGAGTCCAGTGTTAAAATCTTTGTGTTGTGTGGTGGTGTGTGAAAGTTTTTTGTGATTAAGGCAGTACAAGTGGGAGGGAGGGCAGAGCAGGCAGAGAGTTTAGCATCCTGACTGCCTGATGAACAGAGCTGTCATTTAGTCTGCTGGTTCGAGCCTGGAGACTCCTCAGTCTCCTCCCTGAAGGCAACAGGCTGAAGCAGCTGTGTAGTGGGTGTGTGGGATCACCTGCCATGCAGAGGGCTTTCCGAGTGAGGCGGTTGCTGTGGCTGTGTCTCAATTCAGGGGCTGCATCCTCATGAGTGCGCATTTGTCGGCCGCATACGTCATTGCCCCGCGCGGAGGAATGTCCCAATTCGAAGACTCCTCCTCATGCGGCCGAGGAATGCGGCCTACTTCCTGCCGAAATCGAAGGATGCATCCGTGGAACCTTCAAGACGGAGGCTATCCCAGAATTCATAGCGCCAGCAGAGATTTCGCGGGGGGTGGGACTTTCTGCGTGCAGGGTCGGGGCTGCTGCGTGTTGTTGAGTCATCAGCTGTTCTGACAACATACTCAGCGCGAATATTCATTCAACCTTTATTTAGTCATCTCAAACAACCTCAGCGCGAATATATCTCATTAAAATTTAACTACAGAAACGACAAAAAAAAATGTCTTAGCTGAATATATATTAGTGTTTCTGAGTTTACTGTTTTTGAAGAACTGATTACAAATCAGCTTATTTTACACGTGCGTAGCAAGGATTTTCTGAGGGGCGATCTGTTAGAACTCAGAGTGGACCTATGAAAAGCAAGTTGTCTAGTAGCTCAACTGGTTAAGCATCCCACGATTGGCGCAGAGATACTTTTCTCGAAGCTGGTTCGAATCTCACTCGGTACGGTTAAAACTTATTTTACGTTTGTCTTTTATTGGATAAAAAGAAGGAGTTTCACAAACTCCTTTTTAATCTCAGTCCTCATTTTTTTATCCAGTAAAAGACAAACGTAAAATAAGTTTTAACCGTACCGAGTGAGAATCGAACCAGCTTCGAGAAAAGTATCTCTGCGCCAATCGTGGGATGCTTAACCAGTAGAGCTACTGGACAACTTGCTTTTCATAGGTCCACTCTGGGTTTTAACAGATCGCCCCTCAGAAAATCCTTGCTACGCACATGTAAAATAAGCTGATTTGTATTCAGTTCTTAACAAACAGTAAACTCAGAAACACTATATATACATGTATTCAGCTTAGTAATATATTTTAGCGGCGTCCCTTCTCTTTCCACACACACACACCAAGCGCGCACACAAGAACTGTGTTAGTCTTGGCAACGCCACGTCCCAGACAGTTTGTGTCTCCTGTGGTGTCCCTCAGGGGTCGGTTCTGGGGCCCCTGCTGTTTTCCCTTTACATGCTGCCTTTAGGTCAAATTATTAATCAGTTCAACATTTCTTTTCACTGTTATGCTGACGATACACAGCTTTACATCAGGACTGGAGCATCCTCATCTTCCACCTTGTCATCTCCATCTTCACTCACTGCCCTCTCTGCCTGCCTGGAGGCAATTAGGGCATGGATGAATCAGAACTTTCTTCAATTAAACTGCTCCAAGACTGAGGCCATACTGATTGGCACCCCTCACCAGGTACAAACATCTCCTATAACAACACTTTCCTTTTCTGGACAAGACATCCCCCTCTCCACCTATGTTACTAATCTTGGAATAAAAATGGACTCCAATCTTACATTTGAAAATCACATTAAGCATCTGACTTCTGGACAGAAGTCGAAACGTTTTCTGTTACAAATAAAGTCCAGTTGATCCTGAATTGAACGCCTTTTTGATTTATCATGTCCTGGATGACTGAGAATCTTCACCAGCACACATCTGTTTAAAACTTGCTTCTTCCATCTTCGAAACATCTCCAGACTTTGCCCATCCCTAACTTTTTCCGATGCTGAGAAGCTCGTCCATGCTTTTGTCTCCTCCAGGCTCGACTACTGCAACTCCCTGTTTATTGGAATCCCTGGCAAAAACCTTCAGAAACTTCAATATATTCAAAACAGTGCAGCAAGGATCTTGTTGAGAGTTCGTAAATTTGAACATATTACGCCCATTCTCCATAACCTTCATTGGCTTCCTGTCGCCTACAGAATTCAGTACAAAACTGCTCTCATTACACATCAATGCTTACACGGAACTTCACCAGATTATCTGAAGGATATTCTTATTCCATACTCATCCACCCGTTCGCTGCGGTCACAGAACAGCAATCTCCTTCACATTCCGAGAACCAAATTAAGGACCATGGGAGACCGGGCTTTCAGTGTGGCTGCCCCCCGCCTGTGGAACTCTCTTCCTGACTGTCTAAGAGCCCCACAGTCTGTGGTTGACTTTAAGAGCGGCTTGAAGACCTTTCTTTTCGACCAAGCATACTCTACCTCCTCATGATTCTACTTTTGATCTTAGCTGATATTGTTATTGATTTTAATTGTTTTATTATTTGTTTTATTGTCATTTAATTCTGTTGCTCCTTGTAGCACTTTGAGATTTTCATTAATGAAAAGTGCGTTATAAATTGAATTCATTATTATTATTATTATTAACTTCCCACCCATTTCAAGAGTACGCCCCACCCACTTCAAGGCCGGCAAACCTGAAGGCTAGACCGTCCCATTTCAGCAGTTTCGTCAAGCCCACCCGGCCTTGTGAGTGCGTGGCCTACTCGGCCCAGCTAGGCTGGGTCCTCATGAGGATGCAGCCCCTGAATTGAGACACAGCCTGTGTAAGTCCTGTAGTGAGGGGAAGGAGGTGCCGACAATCTTCTCAGCTGCTCTCATGATGCGCTGGAGGCTCTTGCGGCAGGATGCAGTACATGCACCAAACCACACCGTGATGCAGCTGGTCAGGACACTTTCTATGGCACCCCTGTAGAAGGTGCACATGATGGGGGTTGATATTACACCATACATGTATTCTGTGACCACCGTATATTGTGACCGTAGGGGGCGGTGTTGCATACGTTGCAGGTCACAGAATATGACTATGACTTTGAGATTTTCATTAATGAAAAGTGCGTTATAAATTGAATTCATTATTATTATTATTATTATGGTGTAATACTGGGTCCATTCGACCGAACCAGAACCAACTTCCTCTTACCTTGTTTCACAAACAAAAAGCAAAAAAAAAAACTCTAAACCTATAAAAAAACTATAAACATATGAATCTCTAAATCTAATGCGCCCGACCGCCCCACTGTTTTTAAGTTTCGTTTTTTACGTGCTGCACGTTTCTTTCACTTTTGCAGCTTAATAATAATAACTAATAGTTTTGGTTTTCCTGTGACTTATTTGCAATAGACAAAGCTTTTCCTTAGTTTACACATATCCCAGGAGAAATCTGATAAGTCTGCCTGTTTTCGAGGCCAACCGGGGGAGTCAGATTCCGATATGCCACAATTGTTGATTTTTTTTTTCAGGCAGACTGTTTTTTTCTTGTCAGCCTCGAGTCTTCTGGTACTTTCAAGATCCAAAATGGCCAGATTAGTGGGCATTCCACTGGTCCATGCTCATGAGACTCCTCCAAGGTCGTCCCCAACATGCTGGCGAGTCCCAGAAGGCGCAGGTGACCAATTCTCACAAATTGCTTCCATCTTACGGTTTAGCTCATAAACCAGCAGATTTTAGTAATCAAAGCATGAACCAAACTTTCACACAGACTTGGCAGTTTTGCCATGGCCGAAACTGCTGCCGCCATCTTCCTTAATAGCCGATAACACGGAATCTGCTGATGCCAGAAAGCAGAAACCCTGCTATCATGAATCCAATTATATAAACATCTTTGGCATCCTCCTGAGACAATACGGAAAGGCACATCAGCTCCCAAACTCACCACAGATCAATGATGTGTCCTGCCGTGTGAGTCTCAGCGGGGCATGAGGGCTCTCCAGGACCCTGTCACTTTGTTGAAAAGATTTTGTCGATTGCATTGAAACTCCAGCTGACCAAATCCATGAAAGTAGTTTTCGTTCGGAAAATATGTCTTGTACACGAGACAAAGAGCAAAAAATAAAAATAAATAAATAAATAAAAATGCAGGAGGAGAACAGGATAGGGGGTCTCCGCCTTGCACAAGAGCGAGTGCAGAAAAGCATATTTTGAGTGCTAACATATTGCAGAAGTCCTCTGTCTAAAATATTGTCATTATCTATTTGTTGTCAGTGCTGTCTTTTAACAAAATATCTCATGATCCATTGGGTGGATTTTAATGAAAAGTCGGGAAATAATCATTGGTTTCAATGTAGAGTCAATCCATGTCAAGATGGCTGCCAAAGTTAAATCACATTATCAAACGTGCTAAAATGTGGTGAGGTTGTACCTGAGAGTCCTTCTCAGCACACGAGTGTGACATCTCATAAAGGATTGCGCATTATGTTATTGTCAAGGGCTACAGCTCCATCATTTCTCAGTATCCGATAATCTTGATCCGAGACTCTGACAGGAAACGCAGCATGCAAGGAACGCTAGGTCAATCATTTATTTTTCCTTATTCAAAAAGTTTAGGTCAGATTTCCTTCTGCTGTCTGTAGTGCAAAAGACGGACTTTGACTCAAAGGAATAACGTTTTTTTTTTTTGTTGTATACTATTTGTGTGCATGACTCGCGTGTAAGCTGAGAAGTCACATTTTACACGGATTCATTTAACAGGCCATTTCAAATTGCCAAAGCGCCTTACCAGATGTCCTGATTGATAATGTCACACTGGTCGTTCTGTGTGCAGCTTGGCTCAGGTGGAGTTTAGGTGGGTGTTTGAGAGCCTTCCAAGCAAAGTGTTGGTAAAGTGGTACCTATGTGTGTTTGAGCCCATGGCAGAACTGGTCCCGTCTTCCTCTCCTTGCACAGGTGCCAGGGCTTAGGGGGAGGGAACACCTGCCAGCCTCTTTCTTCATGGCCATGGTGGGCTGGAGAGGCATTTTCCCAGGCTCCCCAGATGAATGGTCACTAATAGCCGTGGGAGAGGGCTTTGCAAGTCCTGCACAGTGTACCACTGACTCCTCTTGGCAGGCCTATGAAGGGGGCTTAAGGCGGCATGGCCCTGGCCGTAGCAGGAAAAGCACAAGTGTTGCTGGATAACTTTACTTTTGGAGAATGTGTTTACGAATGAGCATCTCCCTCCCAGCGAGGAATGTGAAGGATATTCGACTGTTGTGGTTTATTTGCTCTCAGTTAAAACGCCGATTCAGCAATCATACTAGTTTTCCTGATTTCTCTTTTACCTGATTTTTTTGTGATCTAACTACTCCTGCATACTTTGAGCTATTCTTTAACCATTCTTATGAAAGCACTGCTTCAGAAAACTGAATCTATTTTTGTCTTCTAATGCTGTGTTTAGCTAGCCCTTAGCTACATTTAGCTAGCGTTTTTGCTCATTTTAGCTTTTAGCTAACATTCTGTTACTTTTAGTTTAGCTTATTGATACTTTTAAACTTTAACCATCTTGATGATGCTTTTACCTATTCCTTTGCTAATTTTAGCTTTAGCTACCATTTAGTTGCTTTTAGCTTTTGGCTAGGCTTTTGCTAATTTAGATTTTTTTTAAATTGATTTTTTCTTCTTCTTTTGGCTGCTTAGGAGTCGCCACAGTGAACTAACTTGCATGAAGACTTGGCAATTGTTTTTATGCTGGATGACCTTCCTCACGCAACCACAGACCACCGAGCTACCACAGCCATCTGTGTGGAGCAGATAGCTGCCCTCTAGGGTGCCTTGGGGAGCAGATGGTGGGGGTTGAGGGCCTTGCTCAAGGGCCTAGAGTAGCAAAAATGAGGGTTGAAGCAGTTGCGGGTGTTTCACCTTTCCCACCCACATTTATATGCTGTCGATATGGGGGGGTTGAACCGTTTGGCTACTTTTTGCTTTTAGCAATTTTTAAACCATTTTAGTCTTTAGATATTACTGTACAGGTAGTCCCCGACTTACGAGCGAGTTCCGTACCTACGGTCCATTCGTAAGTCGAAAATTTGTAAGTAGGATCACAAAAAATAAAAAATAAAATATATATATATATATATATATATTTTTTTTTATAAATAAATTGATGTACAGTATGGTACAGTCACCAAGCACTTAGCCTATCCTAACACAGTTTTTAAAGATGAAGGAATGAGTTGAATTGTCTCCCTTTCACATAAAGGGAGCTAGCTCCCTTTATGTGAATGGTGCCTGCTAAGGAGGAGGGAGACAATTCAACTCACTCCTTAACTATGTTAGGATAGGCTAAGTGCTTGGTAACTGTGCAGTACTGGACATTTTATTTATGCATTATAAAAATTTATTTTATTTTATTTATTTTATTTATTTAATGAGATGCATATTCGTAAGTCCGGAACCTCGTATGTCGATGCGCTCGTAAGTCGAGGACTACCTGTATTCTGTTACTTGTTGCTTTATGTCTACCTGTAACTTTGAGTTTGCCCTTTGCCATTTTTAGCTTTAGCGTCTGTGGTTGGAATGTCACCGGTCCAAATACCCCTGACCGTAACATCAAAAATGTGGGTGGAAAACGTAAAAAAGCACCCCCACATGCCTCATTTGTCCCTCTCTGTGCTCTTGAGCAAGGCCTTCATAGTCTAGGCTAGGGCTTCTTCGAGCACCCTAGATGGCAGCTCTCTGCTGCACATGTGGGTCGTGGTAGCTCAGTGGTCAGTGGTTGCATCAGGAAGGGTATCCAACGTAAAAACAATTCCCAAGTTTTCGTGTAAGATCACTTGCTGTGGCGACTATTGAAGAAGGGAGCAGCCGAAAGAAACTTTGTAGTAGCCTTTTGCTACTTTTAGCTAGCATTTTGCTTTGAGCTAGCATTTTGCTACTTTAAGCTACTGGCTAATATTCTGCTTCTTTTAATTTTAACAACTTTGTTTGAGCTTCTTCAGCAGATTTGACCAAAGTCATTAGGCACTCAGCAGTCACAGTATTTTAGAAAAGCCTCTCTGTCAAACATTTTCTGTGCATAGAAAACTCAAAAAAATCATTTCAATGGAAAAACAGCAATTGCCAGTCTAATCCTAAGATGATCTTAAGCGCTTCATACGTAAATGATTTTCCAGCGTCAACCTTCAGAAATCCATCTTCTTTTTAGGGCTGCTTCACAGAAATGTGATTGGCTGTTAAGTGAGGATCGCTCTGTAAAAAGTAGACATACCGGTACCTTTCTCAGAGTTACCTGCCCCGCTCTGAGGGCGTGAAGCAGGCATGGGGAAATGGAGACCTGTGGCAGGAACAAAGGAATTCCAAGAGCCCACGCTGGAAATGGATCCTGATCATAATAACTGCCCCTCTCCCCAACTTGTCCTCCCTCTTTTGACCCTTAACTGGGCAACCCCCTCCCATAGAGCCTGTAGTGTTGCTGTGGTTCCTTCTCTCTGTAAGCCCCTGGTCTTTCTGACTCCACTGCTGACTCCAGTGCATATTATTGCACCTACACACTTAACATACACACAATGCATTTCCTTCCTTTTACATGCATACATGTATCTGTTGTCTTTCTCTCTCGGTCTTTGCGCTGCTTGGCCCGCTGCCTGTCGTCTCTTTCTCACTTTCTCCCCATCACTCCTACAGGGTCAGCTGGAGTCTTTTAGGACACAACCGCAAGCCCCACCATAGCTGTCACACCACACTCTCTCGTTTCCCATATAATTAGGGCCTAAGCTTGAGCTCGAGCATGGATCACATTCATGTGACTGTTCCCCTTTACCACAATCTGGTCTGGGAGACGGCACACTCTCGCTTGAACTCAAGCCTGACCAGAATGCCCTGTTTCAGGAATTGTTGAAATACTTCAGAGCAGACACTATTGTTCTGTTCCACTTTTAATAAGATGGGCTACTCGGATGTGTTCATGTCCATTTTTGGTTTTCCCTGTGGACAGGTGTCATTGTGGTGCAGTGTGCCATTGTCTTTGTTTGGTCAATAAAACCAGCAAATTTCATGTGATGGTATGTATGAGTGTGTGACATGAAAAAGTCTTAGCTACTACCACAGCAACTTTTAGCTCAAAGTCTCTGAAATTGACTGAATATTAGCCATTTTTGTGTTTTCTTAAGTTAGTTGACTGTGGCGGACATCTTGGTTTGGACTGACTCCAAAAGGTCATCAGTTCCAGATGTCTATCTACCGGTAATGATTGTTTTCCTGAAGGTTTCATGCAAATCAATTCAGCGGTTCATGAGTTTTTTTGCTAACAGAGTTGACTCCAAATAGTTAGTTTTTTTTTAAGATCCTGCACTCTGTTAGAGCTCAGAATAAGTGTTGAGGATCAGTTTCAACTACCGTATTTTCCGACGTATAACTCACAGTTTTTATATAGGTTTGTCTGTCCTGCGACTTATACGGCGAAGCAACATATACCGTATTTCCCGGACTATAGGTCGCAGTTTTTTGGCTAATTTGCTTGCCCTGCGACCTATAGAGAGGTGAGACCTGTTTATGGATTTTCCCCCCCTATTTTTAGACCAATTTTTGGCTCAGATATGACCGTTTTTCATTTTGGCAAAAAATGGGGCAGTACCACTTTTGTCCGCTAGGGTACACTGACCGTTCCCACCTCATGTGTCCGACGGCAGCCTCCACTGGTCGGACTGACTCTGTCGCAGCCCGGCCTCCTGCTCTGGAGCTCTGACATTTCCAGAGAGTCCACCGACCGTTCCCACCTCTTGTGTCCGACGGCAGCCTTCTCTGGTCGGACTGACTCTGTCGCTGCCCGGCCTCCTGCTCTGGAGGTAACTACCGTTAGCTGTGTTTGTTAGCAAGATAAGTCAAGAACCACAGGACAGATTTTTATCAAACTTACAGAAAGTAATCACTGTATGGACATTTACAACTGATTAGCTTTATGAGATGTTTGAGATTTAAAAAAAATCAATGTTTTATAGACGTAAACGTGTCGCGGCTAGCCTCGTTTCATTTCCGTGAATATTTTAGCAAATAGCTCATAAACCACTCGGCGGATTTTCTTTCAGCTTACAGAAAGTAATTATTTGGTATTCATTTACAAACTGTGAGCTGTTGGAGTTATTTGAGATGAAATTCGATTTATTTATTTTTGCAGCGCACGGGATGGTTTGGAAGACGTCAAAGCGAAACAGTTTAAATCCAGCAGATTTGACCATTTCGTGAATTTATTAAGGAACGGTTAAGCTCAGGAACCCTTGTGCTATAATGTCAGCTATAATTTTTAGCAAACAAATAATTGTTTTTACCGTGTTAATCTTGTAAAGTCCTTCCGTGCTCGCTCGCTTCTGTGGCCGCCATTTTCAGCAGGGCAAATGAGGCGCTGACGCATCGCGTAGCGGTGACGCATAATAGATGCGACCTAAATAAAGGTGCGATCTGTTTATGGATTTTTCCAATTTATTGCCAATAATTGGACTAAGCGACCTATAGAACGGTGCGATTAATCAGGTGGAAATTACGGTACTTGTTTTTTCCGTATTCATAATTTAATTTTTGACTGATGCTTTAGATTTCTAAGAACTGCAACAGCGAGTCCGCCCGTGCGTGCTCGCTTCACTCAGCTGTGCAAGTGGAGGAATGCTAGAGAGCTAGCAACTCTGGCCGCGATGGATGGATGGATGGCGCCGCACCGGCCAGACTGCCCAGGGGAAACAAAGCGGTTTTGACCATTAAATAAATACAAAATAAACGTGATGGATTAGCAGTGACGCATAATAAATACGACTTATATGTCAAAGCAACTTATATATGTTTTTCCCTCTTCGTGTTGCTTTTTTTGACTGATGCGACTTATATGCCGGAAAATACAGTACTACCACATCAAGTTTCAGTTCATTATAATCAAACTACATTTTCTACATGTTTTTATGCTTTTAGGGTCAGTTGGCTGGGGCAGCCATCTTTAATTGGGTCGACTTCTAAAGTTAATCAGTTGTGTGTGCATTTAATGACTTTCTGCAAGTTTTAATTTGTCTAATGGTTTAAGAGATACCTTGGGCAGCTGTGGCTAGAGCAGTTGTCCTCCAATGCAAGAGTTGGGAGTTCGACTCCACCAGCACCAGCAGTCACATGCCAAAGTGTCCCTGGTCAAGACACCGAACCCCACATTGCCTCCGATGTGTCCCATTGGTGTGTGAATGTGATAAAGCACGCATTATTCATTGTATAAATTTAGTAGAGTGCTGTATGAATGGGTAAATGAGGCAGATTGTAGATGTGCTTTGAGTATCTCGATAAGATAGAAAGGTGCTATAAAAGAACAGTCCATTTACCATTACTTTGCTAACAGACACAGACAAAACATTGTTGTCCATCTTCACCTCAAGCAGTAATACCGTTTAATGCAGACAGGGATGGTTTCAGGTGGTCATTGTATTTTATAATTAAATCAGATAAATACAGACTTTTTCCCCATGAATCTTTGCCTTCCTCTCCAGGTACACTGTGCTGTGCTTCATTATTAAATCTTTAATTATTTAAAGTGGTCCCAGTAAACGGATGCAGCTTCCAGTGTGAGTTCACTCTGGTTTTTAAAGGATTAGTACATAGCTAAAATCCCCAAAGTGCTCTGCACACCACCAAACCAAAAAGATCTAAATTGTATCCTCCTCACTCTGAATGCTCTCAAACATAAATGGTGGCCACAGTTTGGGAGAATTGTGGCCTGTTGCGCTGAATAATGTATAATGACGGCTGAATGTTTTTGTTTTTCTGAGAGCATTTCTCCCATCAGATAAGAAGAAAAAAAATCACTTGGTAATTGTTCTGTTCTCCAAAATGCTCCCCACCACTTTAGTCACATGCTGGATTATGGGTTGGCCTGAGATACCATGCTGTGGCGTATTTTGTAACTGTGATGAAGGGGTCACCCAAATGTTAAATCGAACAGTCAAGTGCAAATATTGTTTCAGGTGGACGTTGTGCAGGGTGATAAGGCGCAGCGCTTCGCTTATGGCCACGGACATCACAGAGTGCAATGTCTTTCCAGGAAAGCCCCCACTTACACACGGGTAACTTCCTCTGGCTCTCTCAGCCCTCGCCGCTCCACCCCACCTCGCTCGCTCTGAGTCCCAGCTCTCCACCCACACTGGAGGACAGAGGGAGGGGGTGCACATCAAAGCAGAGATGTCAAAAGAGCAGGATTCTCCGGCACTGATGTCGGACTCTCCTGCTGATTTAACTCCTGTTCATAATGGGCTTGCGTGGGAATTACTGTTCTCCCGACAGGCAGTTGTTGCATTTTCAAGAACAATAGAAACACTGATAAAAAGAGAAACAAGGTCAATACAGGAAACTATTCAGCATCTATACACACATTACATTATTCTGGTTTCTATTTAAAGGTGTTCGTTGCAAACTATAAAATCAAACAAAGTATAATCCTAAAGGACAGTACAGTTTGAAAAAAATATTACTCCAGTAGTTTTCCAGATATATTGATAGGCAATTCTGGAATGCAGGCACACAATAAAAACAAAGCACTTTTATCTTAACTTTACTCAACAATTCTGAGCATAAATATGTACCGATGCATCAAAATTGTCAGACTTCTCCATCCCAAATGACTCTTACATGGATATCCCCATTGTTGACCCATTTTCAGACAAATGGGTTAACAAACCCATGTGCTAGATCCATCCATCCATTATCTTTAACTGTTTTTTTTCTTTTTCGGGTTGCGGGGGATCACTGGTGCCCATGTCCACCAGAGGCGAGGAACACCCTGAACAGGTCGCAAGTCCAATTACAGGGACACATAGAGACAAACGAGACAAACAACCATGGACCTTACCAAGCTCCGCCCACAGGGCCGCGTTTCATTGGCTAATACCCATAACACGTCACAGCGCAGCTTCCACGTGCGTGCCGGTCTCACAAAACAAACGCTACGGTAGCGTTTGTGAGACCGGCACCACATGCTACTTACATTGCTAGCTAGCATACGTGCAGATTTTTTCTGCGTCAGGGCTGGAAAAATGCTCCTCCACCGTCAGTGGGGTATCTGTACAGGAGATGTCAGGTACCCTGACCGTATTTGTGGAAGTAAAATTCACCGTTTCCCTATATGTGAAACTGAATGCCTTGCTTGGATCAAAGCTTGTGCACGACCACAAAACTGAACAATTATTTCTTTCACCAGCAGAGAAGGGTTGACCTGCTTTTGAAACCTGCTAGTTAACAACACGCGGTCACGATGAGAGAAAGCCACAGTTCACTGAACGTCCTGGAAGTTGGGAAGAAACAGCTCCGCTAACCCCACATGAGCTAGCTAACGCAACGAGCTCTACTGTCGATTTCACCTAAAACTGCACAAAATCGTGACACGAAGGCTGGATTTTAACTAACACACCAGACGGCTGAGCTCGTTTGCCCTCACAAAAGTCGCTGTCGGCGTGTTTAGCAGCTAAAGCAGCAACGGCTAACCAACCACTTAAGGAATGAATGGAGATTACAGTTAGCATTAGCTTTGCGACCAAGGCACACAAACTTTTGCCAACAATAGAAATCGCTGATTTCAAAAGTAACCCTCAAAACCATGAATGCCTGACTTACCCAGCCTTGCAGGACAATAGGCATCAGTGATCCTGTCCACAGCTGTAATAATGCTGAGCCTGAGCGTGTGAGGAGCTGCTGTTTTCCCCATCAGACGGTAGCATTAGCGGTGACGCGCACGCTGTTTGGAGGCATCGCGTGGATCAAACAACTTGATAACGTCCACAAAAAAAAATAACATGAACTTGTTGGTTCCCCTGTCCATTGTCATGGCTGATATTTTGTTGGAATCTGGCAGAAATGATACACTATTCGACTCAAAAATACCCTGCAGTCAGTCGACGCCATGTTTTCCATTGACACCAAAGCTGCGCTTGGGAGACGGGCAGCCATCTTGGAGCTTAGGGGGCGTTTCTGGGCGGAGCTTGGTAAGGTCCATTCACTCTCTCACTCACACCACGTGATAGGATGCAACCGTTAATGTAAGAGTGTCCCATTTTTTTGGAATCCGGTTTGTATATACCGTACTTTCCAGCTTAAAAGTTGCTCCGCCCTATATGTCACATTAGTCCAATTATGTCCAATAAAGTGGAAAAATCCATAAACGTGTCGCACCTCCGTATACGTCGCATCTATTATGCGTCACCGCTGACGCGTCGCGTATGTTACGCGTCACCGCTGACAACCCGGAAATGTAGGCTGGTGTTTTGCCCAAAGTGGATTGGCTGCGAAATGGCCGCAGGAGCGTGCACGGAAGGACTTTAACAAGATTAACACGGTAAAAACAATTATTTGTTTGCTGGAAATTATAGCAAAGATGTGTCTTAGCTGAACTTTTCCTTAATAAATGCACGTAATTGTCAAATCAGCTGGATTAAAAAAGTTGTTTCGCTACGTGCACCCGCACGGGTGGGACCGATGCATTGCTTTAAAATTTAGCAAGATAAACACTTTAAAAAAAAGTGTTTGCTGACATTATAGCAAAAGTGTTTCTGAGTTGAACTTTAGCTTTAAAAATTAACGTAATGTTCAAATCAGCTTGATTTAAATAGTTTCGCTTTGACGGCTCATCCAAACGTAAAATAAATACAAAATAAATTATAAATAAATCAAATTTTAGCTCAAACATCCCCTAAAGCTAATCAGTTGTAAATGTCCATCCAGTGATTACTTTCTGTAAGTTTCATCAAAATCTGTCTTGTGGTTCATGAGCTATTTTGCTAATAAACACTGAGGTAACAGTACCGTAAAAACCGTTGTATTATACGCTGTATTTTTGCTCATTTGAATGTCCAGCATATTAAACACCGAAGAGTATTATTTATGGATTTTTTCCCATATTTTTAGACCAATTTTTTGCTCTGATTCTTCGTTTTTCATTTTTGGCAAAAATGGTGCAGTACCAGTTTCGGCCGCTATACGGGCGCTGTAGGCAGCAGCCAGCAGAGGACTCAGAGAGCGAAGAGGAAGAGGGGCCACTTCCAGAAGTTTCTACTTGCATGTGTCCGAAAAAAGCCTCCTTTGGTCGGACTGATGACTCTGTCGCTGCCCGCTCCCTGCTGTGGATGTACCGGTAGCTGTTTTTGTTTGCAAGATACCACTCATAAACCACACCGCGGATTTTTAAATCCAGCTGATTTCACATTTGGTTCAGCTCAGGAGCCCGTCTGCTATAGTGAGGTAAGAAATATATTTTTTAAGTGTTTATTTAGCTAAATTTAAAGAAAGAAAGCGTCCGGTTTGACCCGCCTGGCGCCTGCATAAAAATCGGCAAACTTTTAAAAAAAAATCCAGCTGATTTGAACATTTCGTTAAACTCAGGAGTACCGTACGTCTACTATTAAGTCAGCTAAGAAATATATTTTTTTAAGCGTTTATTTAGCTAAATTTAAAGAAAGAAAGCGTCCGGTCTGACCCGCCTGGCGCCTGCATAAAAATCTGCGAACTTTTTTTTTTAATCCAGCTGATTTGAACATTTCGTTAAACTCAGGAGCACGTCTTCTATAAAGTCAGCTAAGAAATATATTTTTTCTCGCAAAAAAATAATTGTTTTTACCGTGTTTCCTTGTGAAGTTCTTCGTACTGGCTTGCTTCTGTCGCCACCATCTTGATCAGGACAAAGCTGACGCGTCGCGTGGCGATGACGCGTATTAAACACCGAGGCGTATTGTGTACAATTTTTTCTTGTTTATTGTTAATAATTTGACAAAGTGTATTAAACACCGGAGCGTATTTTCCTCCGGTGTTTACGGTAGTTCAGACCTCCAGAGAACAGGAGGCCAGGCTGCGACAGAGTGAGTCCGAGCAGAGGAGGCTGCTGTCGGACACATGAGCTGGGAACGGTCGGTGGACTCTCTGGAAATGTCAGACCTTTAGAGAGCAGGAGGCCAGGCTGCGACAGAGTGACTCCAACCAGAGGAGGCTGATGTCGGACACATGAGCTGGGAACGGTCGGTGGACCCTAGCGGCCAAAAGTGGTAATGCTCCATTTTTTTCGTCAGAATGAATGGAAACGGTCATATCTCAGCCAAAAATTGGTCTAAAAATATGGGAAAATATCCATAAATATGTCGCTTTGCCGCATAAGTCGCAAGACATGCAAATTAGGAAAAAAACTGTGACTTATAGGCTGGAAAAAACTGTATATATATACACACACACACACACACACACTGGTATACATTTTTAATGGCTGTTTTAATGATCTTGTCAGCATGTGACTGAAGTTAATGAAGGTCATTCCTTTAGATCTCACCCGTAACACTGGACTGAGTGCTTCTCACCCCGGTCTTTTCCATTTTACAGTCCTATTTACTCTGGTTGCCTTTTCGTTTATTGACTGTTCTTTCCTCTCATTGTTTTCCCAGGAAGTGGTGAAAACTGCAGTGTGTGTGTGTGTGTGTGTAAAGTACAGTACTGTAATCTAGTCTTGGCATGGCACTGACTCTGTGGAGACGTTTTCTCTGCAGTTGTGGCATATTACAGGATGGCAGAGGCCTCTCCAGATGAGTGGTAACAATGTTATCTACTGCATTTTGGAAAACATGGCGTGTCTGCTCATTTACGGATTGTATCGACCTGTCATAATACTGTTGTGTCTTGGATTTCAAAACAAGCAGGATGAGCTTCTCTATAATAAAGTACAAATGAAACCCTTAAAAGACTGTACTGTATTCTGCAGATTTGGTTATTGCACCGCCGTGGGCTTGGGCTACAGTCGCCACAAAAAGGAGCCATTTATTCCCAGAGGAGGCGCAAGCTGTTTGAGATAGAGAAACATGAATGCAAGCTTAGCACGAGAGAACCCAGGCAGAGTGCCAAGACCAAGTCTTTGCTGTGCAGGACGTTATAAAGTTGGAGCAACAGCTGATGTCTCGGGCCACGGCATTGCTCCAGTTCCCAACTCTGAGTTCAGACATCCCTGTCAAATTTGTCCTGGGAATTGGCAAACTCAAGCCACCATGGAAAAACAGTGAGAACAGTTGTAAAGCTAGACATGTGGTTTGAAAAAGTCCAACAGTCTGAATCAGTCTCTGAAAACATAAGAGGCATGAGTGTGGAATGAAAGATGCTTGGGTCCCAGTCCCTCGTAGACCCAGAAGGAGCAGAGAAAACAAAACAGAGATAAAGATCTACATTCCTTTGTGGGTAGATATCCAGAATGGGTGATATATGACCAGCGCTTTGCTATTTAAGGAGTAACAGAATCTCTCTTTTTCTTCTTCTTCTCCCATTAAAGGAAAACTGACTCTAGCTACAAACATGCTCAGCATACTCATAGAATGTTCTAATGCAATTTCCCTTTCTTGTTAATAGCAGACTATTTAAAGATTCTTGGCTAATCCTTTAAAACCCGGGACCTTTGCATGTTAATTTGAAAAGAGACAGGATTTAAACCTTAAAATGAGTTAGGTAATATGCAATAAAAAGTAAAAATACCATGTTTTGTTGTTAAAGTTTTATTTAGTATAAAAAATATCCAGTCATCAATTAGTCAAATATTTGACCCTGGAGTCCTTTGATATAAAGAGGAGTTCATGGTCAACTCAGTGACCGCAAGGTCCTGTGGCTGCAGAAAATTTCCAAATCATCAGCCCTCCACCACCATGCTTGACAGTTGGTATGCAGTTTATGTTGACATGTTGTTTCTGGGTTATCGCCTCCCGGCCAGGGTGAAGTCAATAGCATACGTGTGTGTGTTTTCTTTAGGTACACCAGTTTTCTCTCACGGAGCAAAAGCCTACATGTAGAGGTAACTCTAAATTGTCCCTAGGTGTGTGTGAGAGTGTGAATGGTTGTCTCTTTGTGGCTTTTTAATCAACTTATGACCTGTCCATAGTAGAGCTGCCTGGCCCGGCCTGACCCGGATTAGGCCTGGGTCGTGCCGTATTAATGTGCAGGCCAGGTAGGTATCGGGCTTTTGATTGCGTCAACGGACACGCGCAGCTGACAATCCAATTATATGGCAACATGGCTTGCCATACCATCAACAGCCGCACGCGGCCATTTGACCTTGCGCTGACCAGCCTTGAAAAAGGTAAAGTAAAGTTCAGTTAAGCTTCAGATGGACTACTGCCAGGCAGCGATTCATCGTCCAAATGGACGCTCATTCAGCTGCTGCACTCAGCAGACCCGTGCGGCCAACGACTCAAACAGGCGAGATCACAAAATATCCTGCAGAGATGTCAGAGCATGGTCCATGTCAGAATAATGCAGAAGCAGGGGTTTAATGCACTTTGACAACCATAAAAGACAAACACCCCTTCAGCGCTGATCTTCTGCCCCCTTTACTCAGCCACGTGTGTCTGCCGACCATTAATAACTATATAAGCTGTCAAAGCCTAATTAAAAATGTTGGGGGGGGGGGGGTGTTTTGGGTTCGGACCTGTAATTACTGTTAATTTGTTGGGTCGGGTGGGGTTCGGAAATTATGGCTACGGGCCGGGGCCGAGTCGGGTCGGATTTTTTGTACCCGACAGCAATTCTAGGTTGTCTCCACTGCTGGAAATGGGCACCAGCTGCCTACAACCCGGAAAGGAGAAGCCCGTAAATAAAATTGATAGATAGATGGACTTACTGTAGTTTTTGTGATATAAATGTAAATGATGACATGCCTGCATTGTATCCTTCCTTGTACATGTTCCTTTGTATTGAAACTTTGGCACAACAATTTCCTGTGGGATCAATAAAGTTCCATCTTATCTTATTTTATCTTATCAAGGATTTGAGATAGAACCAATCTCCTTGTTGCCACAATTTTCAAAAATTCTAGAAAAACTATTTGTAACCAGACTTGACCAATTCCTAGATAAAAATAACATTTTAAGTAATAGTCAATATGGATTTCGATCAAATAATTCAACATCCATGGCTCTAATGGAGTTGATGGAACAAATTACCACAGCTGTTGATCAAAAGCAACATTGCATAAGTATATCTGTTGATAAAACATTTGACACCATTGACCATACCATTTTACTTGATAAATTGAAAAAAATATGGTATTAGAGGACCTGCATTGCAGTGGATATTTAATTATCTAAAAGACAGAAAACAGTTTGTTCAAATTGATGATGTAAGATCTAATTTATGCAATGTATTATCTGGTGTACCACAGGGCTCTGTACTTGGACCTAAGTTGTTTATTTTATATGTAAATGATTTAATGAAGGTGTCCAGTGTCCTTAAATTTATTCTTTTTGCTGATGACACTACTTTTTTTTGTGTGGGTAAAGACATGGAGCAAACGATTGAGTTGATAAATCTTGAGTTTGTAAAAATACAATATTGGTTTAAGTTAAACATGTTGTCGTTAAATCTAGATAAAACCAATTATATGATATTTAGTAAGAAAAAGATAACTGTTGATGTTCCTTTTAAGATTGAAGGTTTTGAGATATGCAGGGTAAGGGAGGTGAAGTTTCTGGGTGTAATTATTGATGATGTTGTCATGGGAACAATACGTACATTTTGTAAAAACTAAAATATCTAGGTCCATTGCAGTGCTGTATAGAGTTAGAGATTTACTAAATGATAAAGCACTGTATTTGTTATATAATGCAATTATACTCCCACACTTAATTTACTGTATGTTTGGGGTACAGCGTGCAAAACTGTAACTAAGCCTATTTTTATTTTACAGAAGAGAGCTATAAGAATTATTACAAGAAAACATTACTGCCATCTATCAAATGTTTTGTTTTGCAAATTGAAGTTGCTGAAGTTTTATGATTTGGTTGACAATAATATTCTTTTATTATTGTACAAAGCTCAGAATTTCACATTACCCTCAAATATCCAAATGTTTTTTTGTAAAAAGGACTAGTACTTACAATCTCAAGGGAACATATATTTTTGTTATGCTACAATATAGAACTAGTTTAAAGAGTAGGTCTACTTTAGTACAGGGAATAGGACTATGGAATGGTTCGGAAACTGATATTAAAATTGCAAAGTCAATATCTATATTTAAGAAAATGATTAAAACAACATTTCTGAACAAATATTCATAAATTGGTTTATATCCAAATTACTATATATGGTATTGTGTGAGAAGTCATTTATTATCTTATTTTTTTTATATGTGATTGCTGTTTGAGTTGTTTGTTTGAATTAATTTTGTTTGAAGAAGGGTCAGATATAATATTTTTTTCTTCTTCTGCCTCCTTTCATTTCATTTATCGTTTTGTTTTTTAATGTGGTTTTGTATATAATTTTCTTGTTTTTTATTTTATTTGAAATGAATAAATTTTTTAATTAAAATAAATAAATCTAATCCCAAGCCATGATAAGGCCCGAGTGAGTCTTTAAAATGATTTATTATATGCTAAACTTCAAAATTTAAACGGTGTATACTGTACTTGTTTTTTTTTAAATCATGACTTTATAACCTCATAAATCAAAAATGGTTTCATTACAAGCCTGGAAAAACTCAGCGAGGAAATTTATCAAGCAGTTATTTGACTAAAAAACCCACGAGGTCTCATTAAATGCAGTGCTTCTGCTACCAAAATATTGCACTAAATATGTAACTTAATGTCATTTTCTGGTGCTCATTATAGACAAAATGGTCGGAATTTACAACACTATGACTTAATCATAGATGCGAAACCTCAAATTAAAGCACAATGTTGGAAGCTTCAAATCTTGTCACTGTACTATATGTGCTGTAATTATAGAGTCAGGACTGTGGGTGATAAAACGGTTTGTAAAATGATTCTTGCAAATCTTGAACTAATATTCAGTCAACATTGTCACTTGGCTGCTCTTCAAGACAGGAGACTAATTCAATTTAAAGTAATTTTTCTTGTACAAATAGTCTCTCAGACTTGAGTCTGACTTGGGCTAACAACTAAAATTTTTATTTTTGCCACTGGAACCGGTCTTAAAATCCCACCTCAAGAAAAACTAAGGCCACTTAAAATTAGTCCATTATGAACTTCTTGCGAACAAATAATAAAAAATAAACAACAACATGTAACATTTTAAAGCTCTAGGTAAATGGTGTATAATTCAAATCTTATTTTGTTTCATCTTAAAGAGATTTCATTGTATGTTTACTGCTTAATTCAAAGTTCATGCTCAATAATCCAAGTCACAAAATCCAACAAAGTTCAGTCAGGTCATCTGGACTTTTTTTTTTTGCTAAGACATTTCGTCCTTCATCCAAAGGACTTCATCAGTTCCAGGAGCCACAAACAAACTCAACCCCACAAGCAGCACACTCACATAGTGGACCAGTCAGTTTTTATGTTTTGAGTCACTTTGGCTATGGCTGCCTCAGAGGAGTTGACGGGGGAGAGGGCGGACTCCAGAAACCATCTGATCACCATCAAACTTGTTGGTCCACTTTGAGAGTGCTGCTTGTGGGACTGAGTTTGTTGTGGCTCTTCGGACTGATGAAGACCCTTGGATGAAGGAGGAAACATTTCAACAAAAAGAAACCGTCCAGATGAACTGACTTAACTTTGTTGGATTCCTTTACCTTCTTACCAAATGTAATAATAATAATAATGAATTCAATTTATACTGCACTTTTCATTAATAAAAATCTCAATGTGTTAAATGTTCCCTTTTCTTAAAATAACAACAAAAACAAACAAACAAAAAAGGTTATTTCTTAGTGTCATAGCAACAAACAAGTATGTGCATAAAAGAAAAATGAGCTTCCCTATTTTGTTGTTTTTCTCAACTTTAGTTTAAACAAATTTTCAGTACTGGTTATCCGTCCATCTGTCTGTCTATCCATCCATCCATCCATTGTCTTTAACTGCTTCTTCCTTTTTGGGTCACATGGTCACTGGTGCCCATGTCCAGCAGGGACACAGAGACAAACGAGACAAACAAACATTCACTCTCTCACTCACACCTAGAGACAATTTAGAGTTACCAATCAGTCTGACATGCATGTTTTTGGTGTGTCGGAGGAAACTGGAGTACACGGAGAAGACCCACGCATGCACAGAGAGAACATGCAAACTCCACCCAGAAAGGTCCCTGGCCAGGATTTTAACTGGGGTGACCTGCTCGCTGAGAGGCAGCAGCTCTACCAACTGTGCCAATGTGCTGCTAGTACGTACTTGTTATTTATAACTCTTATTTTCTTCACAAGCACAAATGAAAAGAGAGCTGGTGCTTTAGTCACTGGCTACCATATTCGTTGTTGTAAAATACGCACCTGTGTATAATACGCTTTGTCCAATTATTGCCAATAAACCAGAAAAAAACGTACATAATACGCTTCGGTGTTTAATACGCATCTATTATGCGTTACCGCTACGCGACGCGTCAGCGCCTCATTTGCCCTGCTTAAAATGGCTGCCACAGAAGCGGGCGAGCACCGAAGGAATTTACAACAAAACACGGTAAAAACTATTATTTCTTTGCGAGAAAAAATATAAAATGGGTTAAACAGTCCAATTAAAAGAAGTAAGGTTTTGTCCAAGCTTAGAAAAGAAAAAGCTCAGGTGGCCTTCTTGCAGGAGACTCACCTGCCTTCACAGGAGCATGAAAAATTTAAAAGATTGGGCTATAGGAACACTTTCTATAGTTCATACAGACCAAGTAAAAAAAGGGGAGTTGCTATTCTGATTTCAAATGTGGTACACTTTGAATGTTATAAAGAGATGATAGATAAAGAGGGAAGATATGTGTTACTTAAAGGAAGGTTGGAAAATAAACTAGTCACCCTCGTCAATGTTTATGCTCCACCGGAATGTCAGAAAGAATTCTTTAAAGACGTCTTTAATTTAGTAGCCCAGGAAACTGTAGGACTTTTGATCTGTGTCGGTGATTTCAACGTGGTTTTGAATAGGAGCATGGACACAACTAGTGTCAAAAACTGTAAGAGCTGTAAGACAAAACTATTGAATGCAATGATACAAGAAGTGGGGCTGGTGGATGTGTGGAGGACACTTCACCCTCAAGTGAAGGACTACACACACTACTCAGTTCCACATAAAGTGTATTCAAGAATTGACTACTTTCTGATCAATACAGAAGAAATTCATAATGTAACAGAATGCAAGATTGAGGTAGCAGATGTTTCAGACCATAACATGATTAGTCTAAAAATTAACCTTGATAACAGGAAAATAAATACGGTATGGAGACTTAACTTGAGTATCTTAAACAAGGAAGATAATATAAAACAAATTAAGGAAGAAATCAAACGATTCATTGAAGAAAATGATACAGGAGATGTGAATCCAGCCATGCTTTGGGATGCACTGAAAGCAGTTCTGAGGGGAAAGTTGATTGCCCTTACAGCGGCGCAAAAACGTATAAGAATGATTACATATAAAAATAAAACAGAAAAACTTAAATCCCTTGAGGAAGAACACAAACAAACAGGAAGTCATTCAATCCTAAAACAAATAGAAGTAATCAGAAAAGAAATTAATGAGATCCTTGGGGAAGAAATTGAGAAGAAAGCTAGATTTGCTAAACAAAGCTATTATGAACTGGGACCAAAAGCAACTAAGCTGTTGGCAAGGAGGCTGCGTAAACAACAAGAATCCATGATAGTAAGTAAAATTAGAGATGGGGATAGTAACCACTTGTATTATAAACCAAATGAAATAGAGAATGAGTTTGAAAAATATTACACAAAACTATACTCTCAACATCCAGCAGCAGATAAGGACGAAATCAGACAATTCCTCGATACACTTGACCTACCTAATATTGGGGAAGCTCAGAATAAACTTATTATGTCAAAAATCACAGATAAAGAGATTGAAGCTGCGATAGGTAAACAAAAAACAAACAAATCACCTGGCAGTGATGGGTTTCCATCTGAATTCTATAAAGTTTTTAAGGAGGAACTCAAACCTTTGCTTAATGCATGTTTTAACTGGACTCTTAAGGATGTAATGGCTCCTCCATCATGGAGGGAGTCAATTATTACAATTTTACCCAAACAGGGCGGAGATAAGGAACAATGCAAGAACTATAGGCCCATATCATTAATGAATGTGGATTATAAGATATATACTTCAATAATCAGTAAGAGGCTTGAGACCTTTCTACCAGACTTGATAGATGTAGATCAAACCGGTTTCATTAAAGGACGCCAAACCCAAGATAATATAAGGAGAACACTCCACATTATTGACCATGTCCAAAACAATAGAATTAAGTCAGTTTTAATTAGTTTGGACCAAGAAAAAGCATTTGACAGTGTAAGCTGGACGTTTTTGTATGAAGTGTTGAAACGTTTTGGATTTAAGGATGACTCGGTTCAGTGCATAAAAACACTATATAATAAACCTACAGCCAGAATCAAGGTAAATGGCAGCTTATCAAACAGGATACAGCTTGAAAAGGGAACTAAGCAGGGGTGTGTGTTATCTCCCTTGCTTTTTGCCTTGTATGCTGAGCCTCTTGCACAAGCAGTAAGACAAAGTGCAAACCTACAGGGTGTTACATTAGCAGGAGAAGAGCATCGCATAGGACTTTTTGCTGACGATGTTATGATCTTCCTCCAGAATCCAGAACTCTGCTTTGCAAATTTAATGGATTTATTTCAAACATATGAGCATTATTCCGGCTATAGAATAAATATATCTAAGACACAAATATTATCATTCAACTATTTGCCCTCTCAGAAAATCAGAACAAAATATAAATTGAAGTGGAATGCTGAATCTCTTAAATACTTAGGTGTAATCTTGACCAAGACATTCCCTACAACATTTGATGCAAATTATAACAAAATTGAAGGTGATATTAAAAAAGACTTGGATAGGTGGTATACCTTGCCAACAGATTTTAGTTCTCGAATACAAATGATTAAAATGAATATTCTTCCCAGACTGATGTATTTGTTTCAGTCACTTCCAATTCCTGTCCCACAAAGCAGATTCAAAGCGTGGGATAAAATGATTTCAAGATTCATATGGAGTGGAAAAAAACCACGAATAAAATACGCAACTTTGCAGCTCCCAAGGAACAAAGGAGGAATGGCCCTGCCCAACTTGAAAAATTACTTTATTGCAGCTCAACTAAGACCGCTTGCTTGTTGGTGTAGACCGGAATATGAATCTAGATGGAAAGAAATCGAAAGAGAAATACAAGGGTATAAAATTCAAATTCTTATATCTGATAAACTGCTGGCAGCATCTCTCATGGATAAAATGAATACAATTCTAAAATTCACTTTAGAAACATGGTACTCTGTTATAGAAAAATATAAATTAAAAGACAAGTCTCTGCTGTTGAAATGGTTCAGGTATGATACCAAGTTTAAACCAGGACAAATGGATCAAGTATTCAAACAGTGGGAAATAAAAGGAATCACTACAATTTTTACTCTTTTGAAAAATGGACAATTAATGAGTTTTCAAGAATTAAAATTAAAATATGATTTAGAAGATAGAGACTTTTTTAGGTATTTACAAATAAGAGACTACTACACAAAGCAAATTAAACAAAAATTAATCAACACAAATGATGGTGTCATTGGAGTAGTGATAGACTCGTATTTACAAAAAAAAGTCAAACCCATCTCGGCTTTTTATAATTCTTTGGGGGAATGTAGAGAGGAAACAACACTGTATCTGAAAAAGAAATGGGAAACAGAACTGAAGATTATTATACAAGATGAAGAATGGTTCCAAATGTGTAAAATTCAGCAAAGTACAACAAATTCACTCTCATGGAGGGAGTTTTGTTGGAAAAATCTAACAAGGTTTTTTATAACACCTAAAATTAAAAGCAAACAGACTTCTACATTACAAGAATGTTGGAGATGTAGAGAAGTAGAAGCCAATCATTCACATATTTTTTGGAGTTGTACAAAAATAACTGGATACTGGAAACAAGTAAGGTCAACATTGTCTAAAATTTTGGGTTATGCAATTCCAAATACATGTCTAGTAATGTACTTGGGGAATATAATGGATGTAGTGAGGAAGGAAGATATGTTTTTGACAAAGGTAATCCTGGCTGCTAGTAAAAAGGCAATAACAAAAAGATGGTTGAAGCCAGATCCACCTAACCAAGAAGAGTGGATGAGGATTGTGGAGGAAATTTCAATAATGGAAAAAATCACAAATAATCTTAGACTGAAAGGTCTTAAATATGATAAACAATGGGAGAAATGGACCCAATTTCGATGTGGCACACACAACAATGTAAATACAGCTGTTTGATGAATGAATACTTGTAAAATGATGTTAGAAAAAAAAATCCGGATTGTTGTCGATGTTGTTTTTTGTTTTTGTTTTGTTTTGGTTCTGGTTCTGATTTATTTTATTTTGTGAGTTTTTGTTTTTCACAGTGGTTTGATTTGTACATGTATTTAGTTGATTTTGCAAAAAAATAAAATAAATTTAAGTATTTAAAAAAAAACCCAGAAAAAAACGTACATAATACGCTTCGGTGTTTAATACGCATCTATTATGCGTTACCGCTACGCGACGCGTCAGCGCCTCATTTGCCCTGCTTAAAATGGCTGCCACAGAAGCGGGCGAGCACCGAAGGAATTTACAACAAAACACGGTAAAAACTATTATTTCTTTGCGAGAAAAAAATATATTTCTTAACTGACTTTATAGCAAACGGTCTCCTGAGCTTAACTAAATGTGAAATCAGCTGGTCTGAGCTGGATTTAAAAAAATAGTTCGCCGATTTGCATGCACGCGGGTCGGACGCTTTCTTTCTTTAAATTTAGCTAAATAAACGCTTAAAAATATATATTTCTTAGCTGACTTTATAGCACATGGGCTCCTGAGCTTAACCAAATGTGAAATCAGCTGGATTTAAAAATCTGCGGTGTGGTTTATGAGTTACGGTAGCACTTTGAGATTTTTATTAATGAAAAGTGCGGTATAAATTGAATTTATTATTATTATTATTATTATTATTACGGTATCTTGCTAACAAAAACAGCGAACCTCACAGCTAAATGCAGCTACATCCAGAGCAGGGGACGGGCAGCGACCGAGTCAGTCTGACCAGAGGAGGCTTTTTTCGGACACATGAGCTAGAAACGGTCTGGAAGTGGCCCTCCTCTTCCTCTTCGCTCTCTGAGTCCTCTGCTGCTGCTCATAGCGGCCGAAACTGGTACTGCACCATTTTGCCCAAAATGAAAAATGGTGAATCAGAGTGAAAAATGAGTCTAAAAATATGGGGAAAAATCTATAGATAATACGCTTCGGTGTATAATACGCAGGACATTCAAATGAGCAAAAAAACTGCGTATTATACACCGACGAATACGGTAGTTGCAGATCCCATTTTAGTTTTCTGTTTTCTGTAGTGATACTAGTCGTGGGCAATATGGTGAAGTCAGGTTGTGAAGAAATAGAACGTGAGCAGAGAGGTAATAGTACCAACCAGTGCTGGGCAGCGCTAACCCAAAAATTAGTTCCACTATTTCTAAAGCACTAATTAATTTATTTAGGTCCACAATTTCAAAAGCACTAATGTCTTATAAAAATTAGGGGAAGCTAATTCTAAACCGCTAATTCTAAAATAAAACACCATCAGACAAGAAGCAAGTTTTAAGTTGTTTGTATTGTACTATGGACTTAGGAAGGTATTTATAATAATATTGTTTGTAATAATAATCATTTTCTTTGAGTATAACCAATAGACAGGAAGGTATTTATAATAATATTGTTTGTAATAATAATCATTTTCTTTGAGTATAACCAATAGACAGGAAGGTATTTATAATAATATTCAGTGTTTCCCCTACCATTATACAAGCGGGGTGCCCCACCCCGCCAACAGAACTGAGCACCCCGCCTACCAAACCGAACTTGCCTCCCCACCCGGCACTGACATAGCACTAAGCTGCACAAAATACAGGCTCTCTAGCTAAAAAGCTAAAGGGGCCTCTTCCCTCATGCTGAAAGCTCCCTACCCCTGCTCAAAAACTGTTGGTACAAGCTTCGCTCAGACATGTCTCCATCCCTCCCCATCAACAAAAATTATGGATGAGATGAGCACCACGCCATGGCAAGTTAACTAGGGGAAACACTGATATTGTTTGTAATAATACAGTAATCATTTTCTTTGAGTATAACCAATAGACAGGAAGGTATTTATAATAATATTGTTTGTAATAATAATCATTTTCTTTGAGTATAACCAATAGACAAAAAATACACACAACAAAACAGACCCTGATTACACCCAAGAGTTCTTTTTTTTTTCTATTTTAAATCAGTTCTTGAATCCCGGATGATTAAAGGTCCATCAATAATCTGGTAGTTTGTAGTTCATGATCCAGGGTAATAGGTCCAGAAAAAAACAAATAGTTTGGTGCAATTTAAGTCCTACCGCACAGCTGTGGTGGTCCGGTAGCTTGCCAATGCCATCCTGGGTGGGAACAGGGGTTGAAAAAAACCCTGACCTAAACAAGGTCATAAACAAAACAAAAATTAGCATTACTTTATACACAGGACTAAACTGTTATCAAAATTTCTATAGGCAGTCAACAGATTTAATGAAAAGTAAATAAAATGATCCTAAAAGGATGAAATTACAAAAATCAAAGGATTTATTTAATACTTTACGTACATATATTCTATTCGGCCAGGAAATGAGAATGATCTAAAAAAGCTAAGTCTGGTCCTCTGGACATTCAAAAAAACAAAACAAAACAAAGCAGTGACTTTATAGCACAAGGTTTTTCTGAGCTTAACCGGTTAAAATGGTCAAATCTGTTGGATTTAAAAAAATATTTCGCATTTGCCCTCTTCAAAATGGCGGCCGCAAATGGCGAAATATTATTTTTTAAACCAGCAGATTTGACCATTTGAACCGGTTAAGCTCAGAAAAACCTTGTGCTATAAAGTCAGCTAAGAAGTATATTTTTCTCAGCAAAGAAATAATTGTTTTTACCGTGTTTTCATGGAAAGTCCTTATCGTCTGTGGCCGTCGCGGCCGCCATTTTGAAGAGGGCAAATGCGAAATACTTTTTAAAATCCAGACGCGTCGGGTAGGCCGCTGAGAAACATCCATAAGTTCACCCTCCATGTTAAAAACTCTTCGTCTGACTCTTCGAAAACAAGCAATAAGGCTGCAGAGTAACACACTGGCTGCTAACTGCTGTAGAGAGAGCACACACCAAGAGACTGAGGGGGACGCTTTTTAGTGACGGACCACATCCGGTGCTGTCGTCCGAGCTTGTAAATACGTTATTTCGTTTTTACTGATAGATAATTAGTTATTAGCGGTATTGCATTGTAAATAAAAATAGCACAAAATCGCTTATGAATTATAAAAGTTAGTCAATCCACAAAAACGCTGACAAAAAGTTTAGGTCCACTGTAAGCGGATTAGCTCTTTAGCGCTCCCTAGTGGTCTGCGCCCACCACTGGTACCAACAATAGGCGCATTAAACTGTTAAAGCAGTATCTCACTGGGCTGCCAGTAGATGGTGAACATCGGTCACGAGGGAGTCTCCAAAATGCCTGAAAACCTCGGCTGTGGTTTTCTGTTTCCTGAGTCGCAGAGGCTTGCCATCTCGTCGCTGGAGTTTTGAACACGTTCAAAAAAAATCTCTGCACCAAAAGTTCTCTCAAAATAATCAGTCGTTGCGAGTGTCTCCAACCTGTCATGATACAGTTTTTGGACATTTTAGAGTTGTATTTTGGGGTTGGGCGCTTGGGCGTTTGTCGGCTCGGCCTGGTGGCTGCCTGGTGGGGCTCGTGCCCTCTGGTCCTTTCGGGTCTGGGCCTGAGGGATGGGCGTCCCCGGTGCCCGGGCCTCGGTGACCGGCCCTGGGGCTACGTCAGTCCAGCGGGCTCCGGCGGGAGCCTATGAATTTGTCGCGTTTGACCGCGGGGGTCATTGTATCTGGTCGCTGGTGGGATTCGTCCGGTTCTTCCCCTTGGTCGGATCTGGGGAGTGGGCGAGTGGCTCGTCCTGTTCAGGTGGCCCTGGGGACTCT
The DNA here is from genome assembly GCA_038048925.1 of Garcialebias charrua. Lineage (NCBI taxonomy): Eukaryota > Metazoa > Chordata > Actinopteri > Cyprinodontiformes > Rivulidae > Garcialebias > Garcialebias charrua. Next base: position 10,954 of record JBBPBX010007089.1, on the reverse strand, counting down.
GGGCTCGGGGTCCTTCCTGGAGTCTTTGGCTTTGATCGCCCCTTCGTCTGCCTCTGGCTTTGGGGGGACGGATCTCTGATGCTTCACAGTCGCTACTAAATGTTCTATTGGAGGAACCTTATTCACTTATGCATGCTCACAACCACACACAAATGGATGCAGGGATGTATATGTAGATATATGCAGATATGTAGATGGATATATGAATGAATATAAATGTTTATGTATGTATACTGTATATATATTTGTAGGTATGGGTATGTATATTTATAGAAATTTACTGCAAGGTCATGAATATTATTAGTCTTTATGCATGTATGTTTCGTTGCTGTGTTCTGTCATGTGCTTTGCAGGATTGCGGACGGAGGTTAGGTGTGTTTGCCTTGTGCACTTTTTGTGGATAATTGTTGTTTTGTTATCTTACTTTCTCTTTTCTTTCTCTCTATCCACAATATTCTTGAGGGTGTCACTGTAGAAGCGAATGTGCATTGTACTTCCTGTCCGACACCGGAAGTGCCTGTATTCCATTGGCGGAGTATGGATCGCGGGTGTTTTTGAAAGTTATTTTCATTCATTTTATCGGAGCAAACACAGCTTTTGTTTAAACGGAACGTTTACTGAAATGTCCTACCGGGGTTCAGGTACCTGCTGTGCTGTTCGCGGCTGCACCAACAACCGGACCAAGCTAAATCTTTGGCTAAAACAACAGTGTTTTCAACACGGACCCAAAACAAAGAAAGAGTGTTCCTGCATCCTTCTCTATGGCTGTGTCTGCGCGATCAGGTAACATCTGTAATTTCTTTTTATTCAGGGAGGGTTTATTAATGAGAGTTTTGGATGATTTACTGTCTTAAAACGATATATGTCAGGCGCGACCAGTATTTTTAGCCGAGATAGCTGCTAATAAACCTTAGCCGAGAGGCCGGAGCTAACGCGTTCGCTATTTATGTAGTTTTAAATTATGTCTGCGCGATCAGGTAACATCTTTTTATTCGGGGAGGGTTTATTAATGAGAGTTTTGGAAGATTTACTGTCTTAAAACGATAGATCTCAGACGCGACAGGTACTTTTAGCCGAGATAGCTGCTAACAAACCTTAGCCGAGAGGCCGGAGCAAACGCGTTCGCTATTTAGGTATTTTTAAATTATGTCAGCGCGATCAGGTCACATCTGTTATTTCTTTTTATTCGGGAGGGATATTAATGAGAGTTTTGAATGATTTACTGTCTTAAAACGATAGATCTCAGATGCGACAGGTACTTTTAGCCGAGATAGCTGCTAACAAACCTTAGCCGAGAGGCCGGAGCAAACGTGTTCGCTATTTAGGTATTTTTAAATTATGTCAGCGCGATCAGGTCACATCTGTTATTTCTTTTTATTCGGGGAGGGATATTAATGAGAGTTTTGGATGATTTACTGTCTTAAAACGATAGATCTCAGATGCGACCGGTATTTTTAGCCGAGATAGCTGCTAACAAACCTTAGCCGAGAGGCCGGAGCAAACGCGTTCGCTATTTAGGTATTTTTAAATTATGTCAGCGCGATCAGGTCACATCTGTTATTTCTTTTTATTTGTCCCTCCTCTTTTAACAAAACGAGTGGTGTTCCCACATTTTTAATGAACTAAAACAACAAAGTTTGGACTGTCTTCAACTGTATTACTCGCATGTAAACAAACGGTGTTTCCGGTCAACCGGAAGTCGTGTGCACATTTCGCGCAAAGCGTCATGGGACGTAGGAATAATGTGGATTAAAAAAATGCATATTGGAGTGAGAGGATGGCTATAAGGTGAGAAGGGAGGCCATCTATAAATGGAAAAAAAAAGAAAAAGAAAAAAGTTGTATTTTGACACCTGCATGGAAGCTCTCGCTATAGCTCATAAAGTCCAGTCCTAAAGCACACACCAATGATTTATATAAATTACTGTACTTTCCGCCGTACACATTGCACTTCTGTATAAGTCTCACCAATCCAAATATGTCTAATAAAGTGAAAAAAAAAAAAAACATGAATAAGTCGCTTTGCCGTATAAATCACATCTATTATGCATCACCGTTGACCACCCGTAAATATGGGCCAGTGTTGTGCCAAAAATCGATTGGCTGCTAAATGGCGGCTGTGTGAGCATGCACGGAAGGACTTTAACAAGAATGTAACTAGACTAACACTTAAAAATAATTATTTGTTTGCTTGAAATTATAGCAAAGGTGTGTCTCAGTCTAACTTTTCCTTAATAAATGCACTTTGACGGTCAGATCAGCCGCATTTCAAAATCTCATTTACGTCTGCGGGAGTGCGCAGAGGGAGGACTCGCTGTGCATTTCTTCAAAATGTAATAAGCTAACCACCGAAAACAATTCTTTGTTTGCTTGACATTACTGTATATCAAAGGTTTGTCTCAATTGAACTTTTACTTAATAAATGCACTTTGATGGTCAGATCAGCTGCATTTCAAAATCTCATTTATGTCTGCGGGAGCTCGCAGAGGGAGGACTTGCTGTGCATTTCTTCAAAATTCTATAAGATAACCACCAAAAACAGTTATTTGTTTGCTTGACATTATATCAAAGGTTTGTCTCAATTGAACTTCTCTTTAATAAATGCACTTTAATGGTCAAATCAGCTGCATTTCACCTGGGCGGTGCGGCGAAATGCAGCTGATTTGATGTTTGCTCCAGGAGTTCTAGAGCGAGATGAAGGTGGCTTGGTATGGCAATAGTCACTTTTACCTATTAAAGCTGCAGTCTGCAGTTCTGTAGTGCAGTCTGTAAGTTGTCTAAAAATATATTTTTAACATATTTCTTCACTCTGTGACTATCTACTGACAGACTGATGTTAGACAAAGTAATCTCTGAAAAAAACTATACAGTAGTCCCCTTGCTTCTCTAAAAGCATTTCTAAAAAGCCACAGTGACCCACCGTTAACCAGCCAATAAAAACAGAGCTTCTCACTTCTCATGCTCCTAACCCACCCCTGATCTCAGCCAAACATTGGGTTATAAATATGGGGGGGGAAGCACAAATAAGTCACTTCACTGTACAAGTCGCAGGACATGCTAATTTATTTTAAAAGCAGCGACTTATACAGCAAAAAGTATGGTAATTAAAAACTGGTCCAAATGTGTATACCTTCATTTCAAAAGTGTAATATGTCTTTACTGCCAAGGTGGGTACACAGTGGGCAGATGTAAGAAACGAAGTATTGCGCATGGACTAGCATACAGTTTTAAACAGGAAAAATAGGTGGTGATTTTCAGATATTTGCTGCGAAAAACATGGCTGCACAGCTCACTGGCCACAAACAGGTTTCTGTGAAACTGCAATTAATAAATTTTAGAATTTTTGCAGTTTCTTTGCTATTTTACATCGCAACTAATCTCTAAGAGTCGCTTCTTGGTGAAATACCACCTTTAAGTTTGTTACCAGACTTCTTTAATGTCTATTGTACTTGGCACAAGTTTAAAATTACGCAAACTAAATAAAATCTGTAAAGAAATGTTTTTTGCTCACCTACGTTGTTTTTATAGAGCTCCTTTTACATAAGGAAAAAGTTTAGTTGCAAAATAATTTAAAAAATATGTATAAGATTTGGGATGAGGGTGTTTTTTTGACACCATCCATTCCTAATTAATGCACACCATTTTTTTAAATGACATGTCATTGACAAAGGACATTAAACACAATAAATTGTTTGAATAAATCAGCAGATGGAGAAATGTTCACACAGTTGTTTGTGAGCCAGCACTGTTAAATGTGTCAGAAGTTCATTCTAGCTCACCATGTGGGATGTATTTGTCCTTGTTGTAAGCCAACTTTGGGAGGAGACTTGTTTTTTTGTTGTTGTTTTATTAATGAATATTTCTCAGTGTTGTTGCCGAGGGGATGAAAACCTTTCAAGATGTCACGTTTACAGGAATGAAGACTGCCTTTTTAGTTTGATGGCCGGGCATATTTGACATTATCCAGGGGCTTTTGAAAGAGTCTGGAGAGCAAGAGGTCAGCGTTTTCTCAAACTGTGGAGGACGTGTAATCCTTTAATTGAAGTCAAAATACTCAAATCCTCCCCCAGACCCCTCAAGTTTGCACTTAAGTACATTTTTAAACCAGCAACACAGAGAGAGAATGCAAAATAGGGAAAAGCTATTTTTCAATTATTGTAAAATCAAGAGCAGTGCCGTTTAATCATTATGGTGTCCCATAAGCATACCAAAAAGTGAGCAAGTTCAGACCACTTTTACAGCGCTGATGGCTTGTTCGCAAAGAACAACAGGGTTGCATGTGAGTTAGACCTTTGCTTTTAGTCAACAAATTCCTGCCAGATTTGGCAACAGTCCACTGTTTCTGCCCAGCACATCTTACATACCGCAACAAACATTCCAGGAGAAGCACCAACACATGACCCTTCAGCTTGTGCCAAACTGTAAAGAAGAATGAAGGAGTTTTTCACAATTAATTAGAGATTTCATTAGGATTTAGACAGAAGTTGGAGTGCAACTGCAACAACAGGGCATTATTTGTGTGTTGAAGTTGAGTTTGGTGGTTCGATGCTATAGTTCTGAGCAAGCCAGTCTTACCTTTTTTTTGGTGGCGCATGAAATAAATGGTATAATTCATCATGAAAGACCTTTAGACTAAATGTTGGAAGAGTATGTCCCTTGAATAATCAGTTTATTTGAAAAGACTTTGCATGGCCAAGTTATTAATTTTCATCACACTAAAAGCCATACTTAGATTTGATCAGTGTCAATTTAAATGTTAAATGTCTTTCTGTCTTGTTTTTTTAACAGGGGAAAACTTCAACCTTGTGGCCAATTTTCTGAAGCGGCACTCGAGTCTCAGATGTGTTGTCAAGCAGGGTACGTGACCTAAATATTTTTAAAGACACTGTGGCTTTTTAAAGAGTCAAAAATAGACGTCTCAGTAGTTCATATTCGGCCAGATTTCCCACAGAAAGAGCAAGTCATCTGTGGTCGGCATGTTGATTTTTCTCCCCTTCACTTGTTTTTATGTCCTGTCCCTACCTGCTTAGGGTGTTTTTGCAAACAGGCATCCATTAAGTGGTTCCCTTGAGAGGCTATTAGAAGTGGGAGAGAGAAAAGCTGTGTGACTGACTATAGAGGGCAGTGAGAATCTATCTTCATGGCTCATCTACTCCCTATGACCCTTGGTCACCTTTTCATGGGACCAACAAGCTTCTCTTCCTGTCAGTAAAGTTAATATCTGTTCCCTCGAGGCTGAGGTCCTGGATGTTAAGGCAGCGTGGACCTGCTGCAGAGTCAGATGATGCCTTATCTCAGCAGGTCCGTTAAGCAGCAGATGAGACCTGGTCCTTTAGGGCAGGGGTTCTCAAACTTTTTTGGGTTCAGGGACCCCTTATAGAGGAGAAAAAGTTTCAGGGACCACTTCATAATCCTCACGTTTATTAGATAATTTTATTCAATTTGTCTCTTTATGCAATGGAAATATTTGTGCAACATAAATACTGTACTTTAGACCTGTTCTTTAATAATGTTAATACATTTTTTATACTTTTAAACATGGATTTTATTTTTTTATTCAAGATACACTTAATTAACAATATTTTTAATTTCAACTTCCAAAAATTACAGTTTTGAGAAAATTAACAGAATCAAAAACAACAATATTCAATCGAGTCCTCTGGATGGTTAATTTGTTTATTTTTATTTTTAAAGAAACTGTCCAGATGACCTGACTGAACATTGCTGGATTTTTACCTGGATTACTGAGCACGGACTTTGGAGTATTCCAAAACCACTTCAAAACTTTACCAATTCACACAGTTAACATAATAAATGTATAGCCACTTCTTCAGATTATTACAGAAAACTATTTACATGAAACTGAGCAGAATCATAACAGCAGTATTCATACCAAGTAACAGGGCTGAATTTGTAAACTAATTGATGCTGGAACACAATTGGGGGTGGCAGGGGTCCACAGCTTATTAAGTTTAGTTGAGTCCATACGTCTCGTGAAGCAATCCATCCATCCAGCCAGCCAGCCATTATCTTGACCCCCAATTTACACTACATGCGTTCCGGCTCCGGTCCGCTCCGGTCCGACCTCCGCAGCAAATACGCACCCATTATAATCAATAAGAGAGTTTACACTGGCTCCGCACGGCGGCGGCGAGCGGACGGCAGTCCGTCAAAATAGGATCCCATCCTATTTCTGTCGGACGCCGGAGCTGTGCCGGAGTCAACTTTTGAAGATTACGTCGCACCAACAGGAAAAGGAACGAGCACAACATCCGTATTTACAAAATAAAATCACCACGGGCGGACTGCACGCCGCAATTTGCCGGCACGTCTTTGTCTTGTCTACGTGTTCAAGAACGCAAGTATAGCCGTGAATTCCTGCTTGATGTCGGAAAAACCGCTCATTTGGGAATAAACAGCGAACTCCAGGAGAAGCTACATGAGCTCGAGGAGGAGTTACGTGAGCTTCGTGACTGCGAGCTGCTCTGGAAGCCAGCCCCGAGCTTCCCTTCATCGCGCCCGCCGTGGAAGTACCACAAGCGGCGTGACGCTTCACCGCGCCCGCCATGGAAACGCCACAAGCGGCGTGACAGGAAACAGAAGCGGGGTAAACGCGGAGGTATCAGAGCTAGGCTAGCAGCTAGCCCACACAGGCCGGCTATTCCATCCATGGTTCTGGCTAACGTGCGCTCCTTGGACAACAAATTGGATTATATACGCCTGCTACGAACGACACAAAAGACTGTGAGAGACTGTTGTGTGTTTGTATTCACGGAAACGTGGCTTAACAACAACGTTCTGGACCACGCTATCCAGTTGGAGCAGCTAACATGCTACAGAGCGGACCGAGCTTTCATCAAGGGAGGTAAGACTCGCGGAGGCGGGCTCTGTGTTTACATCAACAACGCATGGTGTCGTGATGCTGCTGTGGTCTACAAACACTGCTCACATTTAGTGGAGTTCATGACTATTAAATGCAGACCGTTCTACATACCGAGGGAGTTTACAGCTGTTATGATTGTTGCTGTATATATCCCTCCAAGCTCCAACAGCAAAGATAGAGGTGAGGCACTGAATGAACTATATCTGCACATCAGTGAGCAACAAACAGCCCACCCTGATGCTTTTCTCATCACGGCTGGTGATTTCAACCAAGCAGATTTAAAGAGTGTTCTTCCAAAAACATACAGAAACATAAACTTTGCAACAAGAGGAAACAACACCCTGGACCAGGTTTACACCACCATGAAAAATTCCTACAGAGCCATCCCCCTCCCCCACATTGGTGCTTCTGACCATATCTGTGTTATGCTAAAGCCAGCATACAGGCCACTGGTGAAAGTCACAAAACCAGTCCGCAAGCAGATACGAGTGTGGCCAGAGGGGTCTTCAGAGGCACTCCAGGACTGTTTTGACACCACAGATTGGAGTATGTTCAAAGAAGCTGCTACCACAAACAACACCACATGTCTCCAGGAGTACTCAGACACTGTATGTTCATACATCACCAAGTGCATTGATGATGTAACCAACCTTAAAACCATCACTGTTCGGGCTAACCAGAAGCCATGGCTGACAGCTGAGGTTCACAGACTCATGAAAGCCAGGAATGCTGCCTTCAAAGCGGGAGATCAGGTGGGCCTGAGGGCAGCCAGAAACAACCTGGACCGGGGCATCAGAAAGGCAAAGAGGCAGTATTCTGGGAAAATAGCTCACCGTTTCAAGGACAGCAGGGATACACGCAGTCTGTGGCAGGGAATACAGACCATCACAAACTACAAACCACCCCCCCAGACCTGTGACAGCTCAGCCTCTGCGCTGAATGAACTGAATGAGTTCTTTGCTCGGTTCGAGGCAAGTAACAGCACACCAGCACATAAACTCCCCCCCTCTCCTGATGGCCAGGTGCTGACGCTGTCCTCAGACAGCGTAAGGCGATCATTCATCAAGATTAACGCCCGGAAGGCCTCTGGTCCTGACAACATACCTGGTCGTGTGCTGAAGGACTGTGCAGGGGAACTCGCAGCGGTCTTCACGGACATCTTTAACATCTCACTGAGCCAGGCCATCGTCCCCACCTGTTTCAAAGCCACCACCATCATCCCTGTCCCAAAGAAGGCAACGCCCGCATGCCTCAATGACTATCGCCCAGTAGCACTCACCCCCATCCTGATGAAGTGCTTTGAACGGCTAGTCATGAAAAGCATCACATCTGTCCTCCCTGACTCCCTGGATCCCTTCCAATTTGCATACCGACCTAATCGCTCAACCGACGATGCCATCTCCTCTGCCCTTCACACAGCTCTCACACATCTGGACACGAAGGACTCCTATGTTAGAATGTTGTTCATCGACTTCAGCTCGGCATTTAACACCATCATCCCCCAACAGCTCATCCTTAAACTGGACAGTCTGGGGCTGAACACCTCAATGTGTAACTGGCTGCTAGACTTCCTGACCGGGAGACCACAGACAGTACGGGTCGGGAGTAACACATCTAGCACCATCACATTGAACACAGGGGCCCCACAAGGATGTGTGCTGAGCCCCCTTCTATTCACCCTGCTAACACACGACTGCACACCATCGTACAGCTCCAACCACTTCATCAAGTTTGCGGACGACACAACAGTGGTGGGTCTCATCAGCAACAACGATGAGACGGACTACAGGAACGAGGTGAGCCGCCTGGCCTTGTGGTGCGGACACAACAATCTCACTCTCAACGTGGAGAAGACAAAGGAGATTGTTGTGGACTTCAGGAAGAGGGATGCCCAACATGCCCCTCTGACCATCAACAGCACCGCAGTGGAGAGAGTAGACAGCACCAAGTTCCTGGGAGTGCACGTCTCAAAGGACCTGTCCTGGAGCAGGAACACTGCAGCACTGGCAAAGAAGGCTCACCAGCGTCTCTACTTTCTCCGCAAGCTGAAAAGGGCTGGAGCTTCAACCCCCATCATGAGCACCTTCTACAGAGGTGCCATAGAAAGTGTCCTGACCAGCTGCATCACTGTGTGGTTTGGTGCATGTACTGCATCCTGCCGCAAGAGCCTCCAGCGCATTGTGAGAGCAGCTGAGAAGATCGTGGGCACCTCCTTGCCCTCACTGCAGGACTTACACAGCAAACGCCTCACTCGGAAAGCCCACCGCATGGCAGGTGATCCCACACACCCACTACACAGCTGCTTCAGACTGCTGCCATCAGGGAGGAGACTGAGGAGTCTCCAGGCTCGAACCAGCAGACTGAGAGACAGCTCTGTTCATCAGGCAGTCAGAATGCTAAACACTCTGCCTGCTCTGCCCCCCCTCCCATTTGAACTGCCTTAACACTAAAACTTTCTCACACATTATCACTCAACACAAAGTTTTTAACACTAGACTCTGTGTCATCAAACGGGTTTTCACTAAACTCTCGGTCATGTGCTCATACAGTTTGCACTACTTCTCATACTTGCACTAATGTCTGTATTACATCACTGCCTATAATCATAATACTGTTTACATTCTCTGTTTACATTTATTAATACTGTTTACTTTTATTACTACTGCTTACATGTAATTACTACTGTTTACATTTATTTACACTACTCTAATATCTACACCACTGCTGGTACATATACAGTGTGCTCTGAACGGTCTTATTTAGGGATGCCCAATGTGCCTTACTGCATATGCCACTTTTTGCCTCTATAACAACATCAACTACTACCTCATACATATACTGTGTACATTGACTCATACGCTGCTTTGCCACTTTGCAAATGTCAATGCTAGAAACCTTTAGTTTATTTTAGTTATACTTTTTATACTCTTTTTTTTATACTAGTATGCAAAAACTCAGGACAATATTATGTTCATTAAATGTTTAATGTTTTAGTTTTAGAGTTGGTGTAAATTTTCATACTCTTATACCACTATGCAAAAAACTCAGGACAGTGTTAGTTTTGTAGTGGACCTACCCAGGGTCAAATTAAGGTCTTTGAACTGTCCAGTGATGACCTTTACTGACCTCTCAGTAAAGCAAGACATTTACTACAAAATCATTCATTTAGCTATAATCTGATAACATAGTCACCAATAAGAGACTATTTCTATCTTTGATTTTAAGCTGATGTGATCAAAAGAATAACTTTTGTCATTTTCATGATGTGTGCTTTTAAGCTGTGTTATTCTTTGAGAGTTAAACTGTGTTTCACTGCTGTGTTAAAGGGAAATATCGGGTCACAGAGACCCGACTGTTTTGTTTAGAAATAAGAAGACAGTTTAATCATGAACAAGGCTCCAGCTTTCTCTGTCTGTTCCCTAAACAAAGCTCTCTCTGCTCTGGCTGACCTTGGGCCTGATAAGGCAAGTCCACTCCTCTCTTTGTTCCTGCTTTTTAAGTTCTTACTGTGCGAGAACGCTTCGAGAGTTTGTTGGGAATTTCAAAGAGATGTGAACCTTTCCCAAGAGCTGGGTACGTTTTAATATAACATAATAGTCATTGTGGACTTTAGAAAAGTGTTTTTGGAAGAAGTCCCCTCCCAAATTTTATTTTGGAAATTGCAATAGCTCACTTTTACTCAATATTTTACTTTTAATACTTAAGTATATTTTATATGAGAAATTTACTTTTGATACTTAAGTACAGTAAATGTACGGTACTTTATGACTTTAAGTCAAGTAATACTCTTAAAGTAAAATTTACTTTGGTAAAAGTTAGATAGTTGAACTTTTACACAAGTAACACTTTGAGATATTTTATACAACACTGACTATAAGTGAAGCTCACTTTTCACAATTTATAATGAATCTCACACAACACTATACTTTAAAAATTAAAGGTAGCTTAAGTTCATGTTTTTCATTACACCTGATGATAAAACATTTTCTACTAAGAGTAGATTAGATTGCACTTTGAACAGATTTTTTATTTAGACACAGGCATTAAATCTTTCTGTAAACAGTGAATAACA
>JBBPBX010007088.1:47790-66284 GCA_038048925.1 Garcialebias charrua | reverse complement strand
GTTTGTTTATTGTTTATTGTTTAAGGAAATTCTACCACTGCTGTTCATTGTTCTTTAGTTTTAGCATGTCGCTTTCGTAAATGAGCCCATGACCCAGCTAGCAACTAAATGTTCAGATGACGTTCAGTGAACGTCGTCTAAAGGTCGAATGTCGAATGTTCAGGACCCAACCTTGTCTGAACTTTGCCTGAACGTTAACGCTGAACGTTAACGCTGAACCTTCACTCACTGTACGAAAAAAAAATTGGTGTAATTTCATTCAATTAGTTCTTACATCTTTGACACTTTAATGGTTGTTATAATTTATGACCAAATCTCTATTTTTGTTTTGTTACAAAAAGTGTGCACTTCTGACATTGTCTGAACATTGACTGAACATTGTCTGAACATTGCCTGAACATTGTCTGAACATTGTCTGAACATTGTCTGAACATTGTCTGAACATTGTCTGAACATTGTCTGAACATTGTCTGAACATTGTCTGAACATTGTGTGAACATTGTGTGAACATTGTCTGAACATTGTCTGAACATTGTGTGAACATTGTCTGAACATTGTCTGAACATTGTCTGAACATTGTCTGAACATTGTCTGAACATTGTCTGAACATTGTCTGAACATTGTCTGAACATTGTCTGAGTGCACACTTCTGACGTTTTCTGAATGTTTGCTTACTGTGAGAGAAAAAAACAAGTGGCATAATTTTATTTAATTAGTTTTTTAATCTTTAAAACTTTAATGGTCATTAATTATTATCACCAAATCTCTATTTTTGTTTTGAAGTGCACTTCTAATGTTGTCTGAATGTTGTCTGAACGTTCACTCTGGACATTTAATGTGAAAAAACATGTTTGGTGTGATTTAATTTAAAGAGCATAGTACAAACTTAATGGTTGTTATTATTTATCACCAAATCTCTATTTCTGTGTTGTTATAAAAAATTGTACACTTCTGTTAGTTAGATGTTTAATAGAGGGTTTAGGGCCCTCTTTTCTCCCACAGTACTTCTCTCAGTTAAACTCTGGTGCCAGAAAATGGCTTCCATTAACTCCTGTTTATCCCCCCAGAAGCAAAACCTTGTTGTTCTGGTGGTTTGATTGAACACTGTGACAGTTGAGGGTGGGTTGGAGGCCCTTTCATTGGCCCTTTGATTTCTCCCAGGATGCCTTGTGGTGAAGGTTTCCCATCATTGCCATAGTTGCCAAGTCCGCTTATTTCAAGCGGCATTGGGCTTGTTTTTCCCTGGAGTCGCTTTCAAATTTGGTCAGCCGCTTGTGGCGTTTTTTTGGGCTTCTCGCGGACATTGAGTCGCTTATTTGTGCTTGTTTTTCAGTCGAGCAGTAATGCGAGTGGTAGGTAGTTTGTCACGCCCCCCTTCCACGTATGTTACGTCAAGGCGGATGTTACGTTCAGGTGCAGTTGGCGCAAGCGACAGTCAGAGCCGGTAAAACTATATAAGCGCGAGCAATTAATGATGAGTCAGCATGAGCAGCATATAGTGACACAACATATATATCTTGTATCATTCAACTATGTTAGTTTTTAGCAAACAAAATGATAAATTAATGAAAATTACTTTCAAAGTGAGTTTAAAATTAAAAACCGTGTTTCTTCACGGGACATCAGACTACACGCGAATGCAACATTATTCATTCATTCATTCATTCAACCTTTATTTAGTCAGGTAAATCTCATTGAGCCTCGAGGGCTCATTTACAAAAGCGACCTGCTACAAACTAAAGAATTTAGTGAAATGTCTAGACAAGACAACGCTAATATGAGCTCTAAGTGGGGTAAATATGGAAAAAAATATAATAAAGATTGGGAGAAAGAGCGTGCTCTTCAAGACTGGATCCGACCACGACCACAGATGGGAGAAAAATGCAAAATGTATTTTTATTTTTTAGACTGAATACGTTCTTTAATGTATAATTTTGCTGGTTATATGTAATGCCATAATAAATATGTTTATTACTGTTTAAAACTGCCTTTTTTTACACAATGGGATGGGGTGCGTTTTTTGGGCTTTTTTTGAAAGAGCGAGTCGCTTGTTTGTGCTTGTTTTGAAGGAGCTGATCGCTTCTTTCGGTCTGGAGATCTGGCAACCCTGATCATTGCCACCATTTTAGTTTGTTTGGTTCAACACAGAGGAGCACCGCCCTACAGCTGGATCTTGATGCTTGAACCAAATCCCCTGGTCAGCAGATACCAACAAGAAAGGTAAGGGCTTGAGGCCTTATGCTCCTAACCCCAGTTGAATAATGAAGGTTTGTGTTTGCTCATTAAATTATTCTGAATTAATTAAAATTCATAAGCTGCTTCCAAGTTACACCAAGACAGGTTTAAGGCTTTTGAACTGCAACTTCGGACATTTTACTTTAATTTCAGAGTTAGCTAGCCTCAAAAATATTTGAGTTTTGCTTCTAAAGCTAAAACTTTCTCCAGTGAACAGCTGTTTCCTCAGCATCAGTTCCAGATGTTCTGTAACCGTCAGACTGTGGTTCTGCCAGAACTTTAAAACAGAACGCAGCTCACCCCGTCATTCCCGTCTCTCTGTTTCATAGGGTTTGGGTTTAGGAGTCCTATGACGGGGCCTGAATCCTCTTCTAGTGTGGACGTCGCCGAACAGGAAGAGAGAAACGAACACGTCCAGGTTGTGGAGGTCACTTACGCAACGACTCTCAACAAATCAACTGACAAGTGAGTGTTTAAAGCAAACACAAAGCTTCTGAACGGTTTGAACCATACAGATCAAAAGAGTTCACTCAGCTGGATAAGGTGAAGAAACTTGAAGACGTTCAAGTGGAAAGATTATTATTACTTTTTTAACCTTTTTCACTACAGATTTGAACTGTTGTCCCTCCCCCCATCCCCCAATGCTGTTATTGCATGAGCACCCTGTGAGTCATCAAGGCCCCTAATGACCGTCAGGCTGATGTTCCTCATTTGCATGTGAACAAGCTGTTTTTATTGACATTGTTAAACCTGTTTGTCCTATGTGGAGGAACTGAAACTGAGGCTTCTAAAAAACTCTCATTGACAATGGCAAAAAAACATTTATTCTGTTCCTAAATCTACTCTTTGGAGACAAACTCATCTTGCTGCCAAGCGGAAATTTAAGTGTTTAGATGATGACCAAGATGATTCTCAAGATTTTGTTAAAAATTCTCCTGCATTTCAGCATGAAGTCATTGCCATGCATAGTGAACACAGTGAATCACTTGAAAGTTCTGACTCTCTTCATGATGATGGCACCAATGAACCAGAAACTGTAGATATTCCTGTAAATGGGTCCTTTTCAGATGATGATCATGGCAGTATTCATTCAGACCATCATGCCAATCATTCTTATGATTTTCCCTCTGAATTGGATGTTCACATTTCACATAACTCTGAACTTGAACCAGATCGCTCAACAGATTGTTCTTCCGTGGATACTGACGGTGAACAAGCCACCTATCAACATTTGCTGGGATGGATGTTTTTTATTATTATTTATTAATCCAGTTATAGGGGAGACCCCAGCAAGGCACTGTGCATTTTCCAGATTGCCTTTGCATATGACTAATTACTCTTTTTTGTTTTTGTTTGTTTTTTTGCAAATGCAGATGGAATCATGAATGGGGATTCTGCGGCAAGAGAGGATTTTATAAGGACTCATGCTGCAGAGCATTTAAAACATGCAAAAAGGGTAGAGGACATGCGCTCACACTGGACAATTAAAACGTGTCACAAAGAAGTGGAGGTGGGGCTTTCACACTGGACATTTAATGCACCACAAAGAAGTGGACACTGGACATTTAATGCACCACAAAGAAGTGGAGGTGAGGCTTTCACACTGGACATTTAATGCACCACAAAGAAGTGGACACTGGACATTTAATGCACCACAAGAAGTGGAGGTGGAGGGTCACACAGGACATTTAAAATGTGCCACAAAGAAGTGGAGGACACGGGCTCACACAGAACTGAGGAACACATTTTTTGGGGGGAGAGATGCAAATACAGGTGCTGGTCATAAAATTAGAATATGAAAAAGTTTATTTATTTCAGTAATTCCATTCAAAAAGTAAAACTTGTATATTATATTCATTCACACAGACTGATATATTTTTAATTTTTTTTTAATGTTGATGATTATAACTGACAACTAATGAAAAGCCCAAATTCATTACCGGTAACAGAAAATTACATTACTTGAGATAAAAAATTAAAAAAAGGATTTTTATAGATGTTGGCCAACTGAAAAGTATGAACATGTTACCATGCTCCTTGCAAAAGGACCCCCAACTAAGTATTCAAAGATGTACATATTGTACATTTCATGTTCATAGTTCTCAGTTGGCCAACATTTATAAACATTTTTTTTAATTAATCTCAAGTAATATTCTAATTTTCTGAGGTACTAAATTTAGGGTTGTCATTAGTTGTTGGTTTTAATTATCAGCATTAAAAGAAATAAACTTGAAATCAGTTTAATGAAAGTTTCACTTTTTGAATGGAATTACTGAAATAAATCAAACTTATTTAAAATATTATGACCAGTACACTTTTTAAACATATTTGTGGTGGGACTATAATTTTATATAGCTTTCATATTTCTCGTGTTACTGCCAGTGTTGCAGCTATAAATCCAAAAGAAAAATGAAGGCATGTTAATAATAAAAATAAAAAAAATTATACAGACCAAAGCTATGTGAGCTGTGTACTTTTAGATTTGTTTGGTACATTTTGTTTTGCCACCAGTTGATAAGCTCCCTCCAATGTAATTCTAAAGCTTTTGTTTTTTTAAAGGTACCAAAGGTGGACTTTTCCATTTTATGTGTTATGCTGTTCTGTTAATCTTTTAATTTATGTTAAAGAGGATAAAGGAAAAATGTAAGGAGTGATTTGTAAACCTTAAACCAACGGTTTCCACCATGTTTCCTGCTGCACAATGGATGGTCAAATGTGGTTCCTAGCTTTGTTTGCCTCAACGCAGTTTTGAAGTAGATGCATTATATTTTTCATATGCATAGCATGTACAGATTCTTTTTGTACCTATTTTTGTACCTATTTTGTTACAACTGATGCCAGTTATGCATTTTTTTTATTCATATACGGATTTGTTTTATATTATGATACTGATGCCTTTATGTGTAATAAACTGATTCTTTTATCATAACTTTCGACTCTGTTATTTTTAATGTTAGTACTGTAGAATTAATTCATAGCCAAGAGTTATTTGCACAACTACATATCATCATGATTCCACTAATAAATCTCAATTTAAAACTGTGGATTGGGAACTTGAAAAGTTTGTGTTGTCTGAACGTTGAAGGGACAGTTTCTGAACGTTCAGGGGACAGTTTCTGAACATTCAGGGGACGTTGTCTGAACGTTCGGGGGACAGTTTCTGAACATTCAGGGGACGTTCTCTGAACGTTTTATGGAGTTTCATTTGGACGTTCAGTGAACGTTTTCTGCAAACGTTCAGAGGACGTTGATGACAACGTTCAGAGGACGTTGTCTGAACGTTCAGGGGAAGTTCTCTGAACGTTCAAGGGACGTTGTCTGAACAACTGACATAAAAACTACAGCATTTGTCATGTAAACCAGCTTATTTTTTGTTTATTACCCCCAATAAACATTGAAAAATCGCTAATGTTTCCACAGGTTGTTTTCGTGTAAACGGGGCCTTATAGTAGGTAGATCACTTTGACTTGATCATTTCAAAAGTAGCTTGCATGCTGAAAAAGCCTGAACACCCCTGCTCTAGAGCAATGTGGATATCCTAACTGGGCCTTCCTCAAAGCAGAGAAGAAACCCAAACAGGAATCCAGCCAGCCATCAGGTGAAAAGAAGGAACCCAGACCAAGACCAGTGGTCATTTCGTATGTTGCGGGAGTTTCCGAGAAACTGAGATGTTTATTTTCTAAACACAACGTCCCAGTGGCTTTTAAACCCCAAAATACATTACGGCAAAGACTGGTTCATCCCAAAGATCCAGTCCCCCGGCACAAACAGAGTAATATTGTGTATGCTGTTCAGTGTCAGGAGGGTGATCAGTCTTATATCGGGGAAACTAAACAGCCACTGGCCAAAAGGATGGCCCAGCACAGAAGATCAACATCATCAGGCCAGGACTCTGTGGTCTACACTCATCTCCAGGCCAGCGGTCACTCTTTCAGGGATGAAGATGTTCACATCCTTGATAGAGAGGAACTATGGTTTGAGAAAAGAGTAAAGGAGGCCATCTTTGTGAAAAGAAACCATTCATCATTAAACAGAGGTGGAGGCCTCCATGTTCAACTGTCCCCCTCTTACAATGCTGTTATTGCTAGTATCTCAGCCCTCTGTGAATAGAAAACAAACATCAGGGTGTTAACGATCCATTGTTAGGCTGATGTCCTCCTTGATCATGTGAGCAGCTGGTTTTGGTTGTCATCAGCAAACTGGTTGATCCACTGTGAGAGGGTGCTATTTATAAGACTGAGCTGAATATAGCAGCTCAGACTGAGGAAGTCTTTCGGATGAAAGACGAAACGTTTCTACAGTTTTTTTGTTGCTTTGTTTTGTTTTGTTTTTTGAATGTCCAGAGGACCAGACTTAGCTTTTTTAGATACCCAAGTATGTAATATTCCCTGACTGCAGTTGTGTAGTAAGTGAATTGTTGAGAAAGCAATTAACTGGTAGAACTGTGGATTTCAGCCAATTTATAGAGTAATCTGAAACTCTTGAAAAAGAGTTTATCAATCCAATAACCTGAGAGAGGGAGGTTTGTGAATGCTGGAGGAATATCAACACATCATCTGCATATAGAGAGCATATAGAGAGCCCTTTTGAATGTCCAGAGGACCAGACTTAGCTTTTTTAGATTTTTCTACCTGGATTATTGAGCATGCATTTATGAAATAGTTTCCAAAACCAAATTTATGCAAGGTTGCAAATAAAAATTTCCAGTTAACTCTATCAAAGGCTTTTTCTGCATCTAGAGAGAATATTGCAGTTTCAATGTTTTTATTGTAAGAATAATCTTTTAAATTGAATAATCTGTGTGAATTTGTGGATGAATGCCTCCCTTTTATAAAACCAGTTTGTTCAGGATGTATTATGAGAGGAGTTACCTTTTCCAATCTTTTTGAGAGGGCTTTACAAATTATTTTAAGATCAACATTGATAAGAGATATGGGACGATAACTGGTATGTAATACAAGGTCTTTGCCAGGTTTTAACAGGAGACATTGGACATGTTGGCAGAATTTATATTTTTTGGAAGTCTGTTATTTTTCTCAGTTTCCTGCAGCATTTTGTGAAATAGTGGTGCCAGGATATTCTAAAATTCTTTGTAGAACTGCTGGAAATCCATCTGGACCTGGAGCCTTTTTATTGGACATGCTTTTGAGGGCTTCCTGGAGTTACACTGGTGTCAGTGGTGAGTCCAGCTCCATTGCTTGACTATCTGATAATTTAGGAAGTGTTATTTTATCCAGGAATTTATCAATTTCATCATCTGATGGGTTTATCTGGGGTGAGTACAAAGCTTTATAAAAAATCTCTGAAAATGCTGTTTATTCTTTCAGGATCATAAACTGTATTCACTTGGGCTCACCACCTATGGGAGGGGCCAAAGGGGTCGGGTGCAATGTGGGATGGGTGGTGGCCGAGGGCGGGGACCCTGGTGGTCTGATCCTCGGCTACAGAAGCTGGCCATTGGGACATGGAATGTCACCTCTCTGGTGGGGAAGGAGCCTGAGCTAGTGTGTGAGGTTGAGAGGTTCCGGCTAGAAATAGTCGGACTCACCTCAACGCATGGCTCTGGCTCTGGAACCAGTTTCCTTGAGAGGGGTTGGACACTCTTCCACTCTGGAGTTGCCCCTGGTGAGAGGCGCCGAGCAGGAGTGGGCATACTTGTTGCCCCCCATCTTGGTGCCTGTACGTTGGGGTTCACCCCGGTGAACGAGAGGGTAGCCTCCCTTCGCCTACGTGTGGGGGGACGGGCTCTGACTGTTGTTTGTGCCTATGCGCCAAATGGCAGCGCAGATTACCCACCTTTTTGGAGTCCTTGGAGGGGGTATTGGAGAGTGCACCTCCTGGGGACTCCCTTGTTCTACTAGGGGACGTCAACGCTCACGTGGGCAATGACAGTGAGACCTAGAGAGGTGTGGTTGGGAGGAACGGCCCCCCTGATCTGAACCCAAGTGGTGTTCTGTTATTGGACTTCTGTGCTCGTCATGGATTGTCCATAACAAACACCATGTTCAGGCATAAGGGTGTACATATGTGCTCTTGGCACCAGGACACCCTAGGTCGCAGTTCGATGATCGACTTTGTTGTCGTCTCATCTGATCTGCGGCCGCATGTCTTGGACACTCGGGTGAAGAGAGGGGCGGAGCTGTCAACTGACCACTACCTGGTGGTGAGTTGGCTCCGATGGTGGGGGAGGATGCCGGTCAGACCTGGCAGACCCAAACGTATTGTGAGGGTCTGCTGGGAACGTCTGGCAGAGTCTCCCGTAAGACGGAGCTTTAACTCCCACCTCCGGGAGAGCTTTGAACACGTTCCGAGGGAGGCGGGGGACATTGAGTCAGAGTGGGCCATGTTCCGCGCCTCTATTGTCGAGGCAGCTTATCAGAGTTGTGGCCGCAAGGTTGTTGGTGCCTGTCGTGGTGGCAACCCTCGAACCCGGTGGTGGACACCGGCGGTGAGGGATGCTGTCAAGCTGAAGAAGGAGTCCTATTGGGCCTTTTTGGCCTGTGGGACCCCGGAAGCAGCAGATAGGTACCGACAGTCCAAGCGGCATGCGGCTCGGGTGGTTGCTGAGGCAAAAACTCGGGCGTGGGAGGAGTTCGGAGAGGCCATGGAGAATGACTTCCGTACGGCTTCGAGGCGATTCTGGTCCACCATCCGGCGTCTCAGGGGGGGAAAGCGGTACGCGACCAACACCATTTATGGTGGGGATGGCGTGCTGTTGACCTCAACTCGGGATGTTGTGAGTCGGTGGGCGGAATACTTCGAAGACCTCCTCAATCCTACTGGCACGTCTTCCACTGAGGAAGCGGAGCCTGGGGACTTTGGGTCGGGCTCTCCAATCTCTGGTGCTGAGGTCACCGAGGTGGTTAAAAAGCTCCGCGGTGGCAGGGCTCCGGGGGTGGATGAGATTCGTCCTGAGTTCCTTAGGGCTCTGGATGTTGTGGGGTTGTGTTGGCTTACGCGACTCTGCAATATCGCGTGGACATTGGGGGCAGTTCCCTTGGATTGGCAGACTGGGGTGGTGGTTCCCCTATTCAAAAAGGGGGACCGTAGGGTGTGTTCCAACTATAGGGGGATCACACTCTTAAGCCTCCCTGGTAAGGTCTATTCAGGGGTTCTGGAGAGGAGGGTCCGTCGGATAGTCGAACCTCGGATTCAGGAGGAGCAGTGTGGTTTTCGTGCTGGTCGTGGAACACTGGACCAGCTCTACACCCTCAGCAGGGTCCTGGAGGGTACGTGGGAGTTTGCCCAACCAGTTTACATGTGCTTTGTGGACTTGGAGAAGGCATTCGACCGCGTCCCTCGGGGGGTTCTGTGGGGGGTACTCCGGGAGTATGGGGTACCAGACCCATTGATATGGGCTGTTAGGTCCCTGTACGACCGGTGTCAGAGCTTGGTCCGCATTGCCGGCAGTAAGTCAGGCTCGTTTCCAGTGAGAGTTGGACTCCGCCAAGGTTGCCCTTTGTCACCGATTCTGTTCATAACTTTTATGGACAGAATTTCTAGGCGCAGCCAAGGTGTTGAGAGGATCCGTTTTGGTGGCCTTAGAATCGCTTCTCTGTTTTTTGCAGATGATGTGGTCCTATTGGCTTCATCAGGTCGTGATCTACAGCTTTCGCTGGAGCGGTTTGCAGCCGAGTGTGATGCGGCCGGGATGAGGATCAGTTCCTCCAAATCCGAGGCCATGGTCTTGAGCCGGAAAAGGGTAGCATGCCCTCTCCGGGTCGGGGAGGAGGTCCTGCCCCAAGTGGAGGAGTTTAAGTATCTCGGGGTCTTGTTCACGAATGAGGGAAAACTGGAGCGTGAGATCGATAGGCGGATAGGTGCAGCATCCGCAGTGAAGCGGGCGCTGTACCGGTCTGTCGTGGTGAAGAGAGAGCTGAGTCGAAAGGCAAAGCTCTCAATTTACCGATCGATCTACGTTCCCACCCTCATCTATGGTCATGAGCTTTGGGTTGTGACCGAAAGAACGAGATCTCGGATACAAGCGGCTGAAATGAGTTTTCTCCGCAGGGTGTCTGGACTCTCCCTTAGAGATAGGGTGAGAAGCTCAGTCATCCGGGAGGGACTCGGAGTAGAGCCGCTGCTTCTCCACATCGAGAGGAGCCAGTTGAGGTGGCTCGGGCATCTGGTTAGGATGCCTCCTGGACGCCTCCCTGGTGAGGTGTTCCGGGCATGTCCCACCGGGAGGAGACCCAGAGGAAGACCCAGGACACGCTGGAGGGACTATGTTTCTCGGCTGGCCTGGGAACACCTTGGGATTCCCCCAGAGGAGCTGCTCCATGTGGCTGGGGAGAGGGAAGTCTGGGCCTCCCTACTTAGGTTGCTACCCCCGCGACCCGACCCCGGATAAGTGGAAGAAAATGGATGGATGGATGGAAACTGTATTCACAGTCAAGTCTTTAACACCAACTATAGTTGTTTTTTCCTTATTTAGTTTGAGCTGTTTAGCTAGAAAGCTAAAGCTACCTCTGCTCAAAGTTTTCGATTCTAAAGGGCGAGGCAAAGCTTCGCGTTGGACCGAGCGCCGCGCCACGCGCGTGCGTTGCGCGTGCATTGCGCATGCGTTGCGCATGGGGTGTTCGCAGCAGAGCTCAGCGTGAAGCAGCGTGTGGCTCCAACGTTTTCGCTCCAAATACTTGATGTCATTTGAGCAGAAGCAGGGCGGAGCGTTTAGCTACGGGACAAATTGAGGACGCTGATTGGTCATTTGCTGACAGCCTACTGATTTGATTGACAGGTCGGGTCTGAGAACAAGTTCATTCATTCCTCCTCATCGGAGGAGGAAGTGAATGGTGACCGCTTCAAGCGATCACTTGACTTTTGGCAAAAAAACAAAAGAAAAGTCCAGATCAGCGATAAAGAAGAGGAATTTAATTCATTTGTGTGTCACACAAAACAGTCCGCCACCAGGGCAGTTTATTGTGAGACACTGCGCGCGCGTGAGCGGTCGTAAAATTTGAGCTTGGCGCGTTCACGCGAGCGTTCAAAGGCTTGTGCAAGTGGAGCTCGCACAGCATGGGGCCACGTGGCCTTGCGCTCGCGCTAGCGCGGAGCTATGCCTCGCCCTTAAGTCTTTGTATTAAGAATTTAGTTTTTTGTTAATAAGTTCATTTATTTCTAATTTTGCTTTACACATTTTATCATCACATTTTATCTCTCAGCGAGCAGGTCCCCGGTTCAAAAAATCCCGGTCCGGGGGCCTTTCTGGGTGGAGTTTGCATGTTCTCTCCGTGCATGCATGGGTTTTCTCCGGGTGCTCCGGTTTCCTCCCACAGTCCAAAAACATGCATGTTAGGCTGATTGGTAACTCTAAATTGACCCTGGGTGTGAGTGAGACAGGTCCCTCTTGTAAATGAGTCCTCGTGGCTCAAGGAGGCTAGCCTGGATAAATAATGGTTGAATGAATGAATGAAAAATCTAGCATTTCTTCATCTTGGGAGGCTTCTAATGAATTAATGGTTTCTTCTAATTCCTGAATATGTTTATTTTCTTTTTTTTCTTCTTACGTGATGAGAATGAGATTATTTTACCTCTCATCACTGCTTTCCCTGCCTCCCATAGAACAGATGCTGATGTTCCAGGCAAGTCATTGTACTCCAGATATGAATCCCACTCTTCTGTAAAATATTTGATAAAATCTTCATCCTCAAGTAATGATGTATTAAATCTCCAGTTTATACTTTTTGGGATTTCTTTTCTGTCTAATAGCATTAAAGAGACAGGAGCATGATCACTGACAGCTCTAGGGTGTATCTCAGTGCCTGAGATGCCCGTCAACAACGAGCTGTTGACTAAAAAATTATCCAGATGAGAGTAAGAGTGATGAACATGTGAGAAGAAAGTATACTCCCTACGGTTTATGTGAAGAGATCGCCATGCATCGCAAAGTCCGTAATCACTCATGTACTGTTTAACTATATTTATGGACTGCCAACTTCGCTGAGTTCCTGCTCTATTACATCTGTCTAATTCTTCATTTAGACCAAAGTTGAGGTCACCTCCAAGTATTGGTGAGCAATCCAAGTGATCAGACAGTGCAGAGAAAGAATTATGAAAAAAAGAGGTGTCATCAACATTTGGGCCATATAAGCTGACAATATACAACTTGTGGTTATTTATACAAAGTTTTATTATTAAATATCTACCAGAGATGGGGACTCGAGTTTGGGACTCGTACTCGAGTCGCACTTAAGTTGCAAAAACAGAGACTTCAGACTCGACTCAGACTTGCATTCAAAAGACTTCCAACTCGACTCGGACTCGCCATTTGAGACTCATGAACAATCTTTTATTTTTAATTTGATTTATTTTTAATTTGATCTCTTCTCTCCCTTCCGCTGGCGCGGACGTAAAGTTATGTGACGCAAGCGTCTCACCATCACAATCATGGCGTCGCCGGCTAGGAAGCATGCTTCTTCGCCACCATTCATCATAACTTTTGGATATAAAAACTTCGAACAAGTAGGAAATAGAAGAGCAGCAAACTACAGCGTGTGTGCCATAAAAATACAAGACACTGGTTCCACCACATCTAATTTTATTCGCCACCTGAAAACCCACCCGGAAAGGTGAGTCACTGCCTGAAAGGTTGTTAGCATCTGCTACAAACAAGCTTAGCGTCAGTGTGTTAACCTAATGTTAACCCAGTTAGCTTTATATTTACTGGATATTTTTAAAAGGAGAGACATTTAATGTAATGTTTTGGCATCTACATTCAGATAAAAATAAGTTGTAACGTGCAGTCACTGCCTGAAAGGTTGTTAGCATCTGCTACAAACAAGTTTAGCGTCAGTGTGTTAACCTAATGTTAACCCAGTTAGCTTTATATTTACTGGATATTTTTAAAAGGAGAGACATTTAATGTAATGTTTTGGCCTCTACATTCAGATAAAAATAAGCTGTAACGTGTAGTCACTGTCTGAAAGGTTGTTAGCATCTGCTACAAACAAGCTTAGCGTCAGTGTGTTAACCTAATGTTAACCCAGTTAGCTTTATATTTACTGGATATTTTTATTTTATTGCATTATATTATATGTAGCTCTCCCCTGTGTACTGTCCCTTAACAGTCATCTCACCAGCATGCTGAATACAACTCGTCATCTGGTCAGTTTCATAAAAGCGCTGCAAACATCACTTCATCAGCGTTTTAAGGGGATCTTTGTGAATGTCAGAATGGATGTGCCAGCTCAGCCTGCTGAAGATCTTCCATTTGGAGATAACCTTTACTTGATGTCTGCATTCCTTGATCCATCATTCTGCCTCTTTTGGCTGGAACAAGATGTCTTTGTAACTGATGAAGTCAAGAGTGAAGTGAAGGAGATATTAATAGGTAGGTAGTAAAAAATGTTTTTATATATATTTAAGCTTTCTTGTGATTAGTTGTTACTGTTATAATGTTGTAAGTAACCCTTGTTTTTTTTCTTAAATTTGTTTGTGTGTGTGAAACAGATCAAGTCTTGGCAGAGGCTCAGAAAGTCCCCCTTCCTGACAGCAGCAGTGGAGATGATGATGATCAACATGAACCACCTGCAAAGACTCCACGCCTTTTCTCTGGCTATCGAAAGAAAGGTGCCAAAAAAACTACAGACCACGGCTCTTCTGTAAGGACTGAACTTCATCGCTACATCCAGGTGACTTCTGAAGAAGATGGAGGGGACTGTTTAGACTTCTGGAAAAGGTATTCAACAGTTTTCCCAAGGCTTTATCCTGTGGCTATGAGGGCACTTGCTGTTCCTGCCACCAGTGCACCAGTAGAGAGGGTGTTCAGTCAGTTCAGTGGAGGCCTCATAATGTGCCCTCACAGAGCCAGGCTAAGTGCAAGTACCCTGTCAACCTTGATCTTTTTAAAATGTAATGCGTTAGTTGCATAAACATTGTCTGTTGTTTGATCCAGTTCATTAGGAGAAAAAAAGTTGTTGCTGCAGGGCAGATTTTGATTTAGATTTTTTTAATTTCACAGCCCTCCTTTTTCTTTTGGAACATAAAGATAGCAGGTTCACTGCAGAAAGAAGAGAATATTGTATCAAGAAATATCTCAGTTTTGTAAGAAAATACTTTTTGGAGAAAAATACAGATACAAATTTTTTTTGGAAAACATTTGAGTGTGAGTGCTTTTTTAATTGTATTTTTCATTTACCAGTTTAAGCTATTATACATCAGAAATGTCATAACAGACTATTAAAACTATAGTGATTTGTGACTGCAGTGTCACTCAAATATTAGGGACTTGACTTGGACTTGAGATCAAAGACTTGAGACTTGACTTGGACTTGCAAAAAATGACTTGTGAGCATCTCTGATTTATCTACCCTCTGGGTCTGTAACTGTGTCTAGTACTGTAAAATTAAAATTTTGTGTGTATTAAAATTGCCACTCCCCTTTGTCTTGAGTTATAGCTGGCACAAAACACATTAAAGCTGCAAGCAGCATTGAGGCCCTCGCAGCTTAGCGCTGCTCTGGCCTTATTGCGACGACCGCGGGGCCTCCAGCTCGTCCGCTCAGTCGCCACCTCAAACTCTGTCGTGCCCATCCAGCACCCGATTGCCAAGAACAGTTAGCAAATAACAACAATATATGTGTGTTTAGAAGAGCTGACATATGACAGGAGTCATCTGTTAAACCACAGCATCAATATGCGTTGAAGTGCTCATTGATGATGTACAATAAATCTGGTATACATCGGATGATGTGTAACTGAGATATAACAGATTGAATAATCTAGGGAGTGCACAATGTGCCCACAAGGTCTTACTGATGATACACAATAAATCTGGTTCAGATCGGATAATATATCACTGAGATATAACTATAGAAATAATGTAGGGGGCACTCTGGAGTCATATGTTAAACCACAATATCAATGTGTCCACAAGGTCTCACTGATGATGCACAATAAATCTGGTTCAGATCGGATGATGTATCACTGAGATATAACTATAGAAATAATGTAGGGGGCGCAATGGAGTCAAAATTTACACAACAATATCAATGCGTTTAGAACTGCTCCTTGATGACGCACAATAAATCTGGTACCGATCGGATGATGTATCACTGAGATATAACAGTTTGAATAATCTAGGGGGCGCTCTGGAGTCATATGTTAAACCATAATATCAATGTGTCCATAAGGTCTCACTGATGATGCACAATAAATCTCGTGGAGATCAAATGATGTTTCACTGAGATATAACTGTAGTAATAATATAGGGGGCGCTATGGAGTAAAAATTTACATACCATTATCAATGTGTGTAGAAGTGTTCACTGATGAATCACAATAAATCTCGTGCAGATCGGATAATGTATCACTAAGATATAACTGTAGTAATAATATAGGGGGCGCTATGGAGTAAAAATTTACATACCATTATCAATGTGTGTAGAAGTGTTCACTGATGAATCACAATAAATCTCGTGCAGATCGGATAATGTATCACTAAGATATAACTGTAGTAATAATATAGGGGGCGCTATGGAGTAAAAATTTACATACCATTATCAATGTGTGTCGAAGTGTTCACTGATAAAGCACAATAAATCTTGTGCAGATCGGATAATGTATCACTAAGATATAACTGTAGTAATAATATAGGGGGCGCTATGGAGTAAAAATTTACATACCATTATCAATGTGTGTAGAAGTGTTCACTGATGAATCACAATAAATCTCGTGCAGATCGGATAATGTATCACTAAGATATAACTGTATCAATGTGTCCACAAGGGCTCACTGATGATGCACAATAAATCTGGTTCAGATCGGATGATGTATCACTGAGATATAACAGTTTGAATAATCTAGGGGGCGCTCTGGAGTCATATGTTAAACAACAATATCAATGTGTCCACAAGGTCTCACTGATTATGCACAATAAATCTGGTTCAGATCGGATGATGTATCACTGAGATATAACTATAGAAGTAATGTAGGGGGCGCACTTGAGTCAAATGTTAGCCCACCATATCAATGTGTCCACAAGGGCTCACTGATGATGCACAATAAATCTGGTTCAGATCGGATGATGTATCACTGAGATATAACTATAGAAATAATGTAGGGGGCGCACTTGAGTCAAATGTTAGCCCACCATATCAATGTGTCCACAAGGGCTCACTGATGATGCACAATAAATCTGGTTCAGATCGGATGATGTATCACTGAGATATAACTATAGAAATAATGTAGGGGGCGCACTTGAGTCAAATGTTAGCCCACCATATCAATGTGTCCACAAGGGCTCACTGATGATGCACAATAAATCTGGTTCAGATCGGATGATGTATCACTGAGATATAACAGTTTGAATAATCTAGGGGGCGCTCTGGAGTCATATGTTAAACAACAATATCAATGTGTCCACAAGGTCTCACTGATTATGCACAATAAATCTGGTTCAGATCGGATGATGTATCACTGAGATATAACTATATACTGTATGCCTGATCTTTCTAAAATGAAGGCATTTGGATCAGTGTGTTATGCATATAGACAAAACAAGAAAAAACTAGATCCAAGGTTGATAGTGGCATCTTTATGGGTTATGATAAATACAGCCCATCATATTTAGTCTATTACCCAGACACAGGAAGGGTTTGTAAACATAGACTGGTTAGATTTATAACTGAAACTGTGAACAAATGGCAAACTCAGACTGGTCCAGAGATGTTTGATGATGAAATTAAGAACAAAAGAACTGTTCCTGTTAAGTTGGAGTCAGAAGCAGAACATCAGGTGTCAGAGGGGATTTTTTTTTCATTCAACCTTTATTTAGTCAGGTAAATCTTTTGAACCTCATGGGCTCATTTACCAAAGCGACCTGCTAAAACTAAAGAACAATGAACAGCAGTGGTAGAATTTCCTTAAACAATAAACAATAAACAAACAAACAATAAACAATAGAAAACAAAAGAGAGAAAAAAACAAAAGAAAGTTTTTTTTTTTTTTAACAAAGTATCAAAAAACTAGCAAAACATTATAAGGTAGACGTATAAAATCAAAGACAGGAACAAATCTGCATTGGTTTTTGCCAGGATTCCA
This sequence comes from Garcialebias charrua, assembly GCA_038048925.1. Lineage (NCBI taxonomy): Eukaryota > Metazoa > Chordata > Actinopteri > Cyprinodontiformes > Rivulidae > Garcialebias > Garcialebias charrua. The sequence continues at coordinate 49,013 of JBBPBX010007088.1, read as the reverse complement.
ACAGATTCTGAAAACCATTTAGAGAAGTCAAGGTCGAGAGCTTCAGATCTTTTTGTAAGATATTCCATGAAGCAGGAGCGGAGTAGGAGAAGGCCCTTTTTCCAAGTTCAGTCCTCACTGACGGAACACTGCAGGTAATCATGTCCTGAGAGCGCATGCTGTAGCTGCACTCACGCAAAGACATGACTTGACTGAACCTACAGTGAATGAGGAAAACACAAGTGTTGGACAGGATGAAAACAAACATAGTTTACGTCATTCCAAAAGGGAGAGAAAAACACCAGCACATTTAAAAGACTATGAATGTAAGGCAGAGAGTGATGATTATGGGGCAACAAATGTTGATTATTGCCATCGTTTAGTGTTCAATACACTACAAAGTTATAAAGAAGCAATAAATTCACCTGAGGCTGAAAAATGGGTAGAAGCTCTGAAAGAAGAGATTGAATCCTTAAAAGAGAACAAGACATTACTGACTAGACTGCCAGAAGATAAAAATGCAGTGGGGCGTAGATGGGTCTTCACGATTAAAAATAACAAAGATGGACCTGTTATCTCATGGAAGTCAAAGAAACAACAAACAGTGAGGCTTCATCAACATGTGAGGCAGAATATATGGCCCTGGCAGCAACAACACAGGAAAGTTTGTATCTTGAACAGCTTTTAAATGAAATGGACAGACTGCGAATGCATGCCAGTGACAATATTCAAGGACAACCAAGGAGCAATAATTTTAACAACAAAAAAATAAAAATAAATAACAGTTGTTTATTGCTCAACAGGAGATACGCTTGCAGACATTTTTTATTTATTTACTAAACCTGCTACAAAGTTGAAACATTCAAAGGTTGTGTATTATGTATTTGGGGATGTAAAAGAGTAACTTTGTGCAGTGAGAGAGCGAGTGGGGGTGTTAACAGGTGTGTTATTGTGCGCTCTTCACTGACGTCGTCATCATGGGATGTCGTGTTTTAGCACAGCTGTCTGTAATCGATTGATTGTTTGGAATAAACCTCTCGATGTGACCGAATTGTGAGACTGTGGATTTGTCCGACTTTTCCTACCCTTAAGATGACAATGTCAACAGAGTCTTTGAGGCTCAATGTGACTTATCTGTTTAAATAAAGGTTGAATGAATGGAGAAAAAAATACACCAGAATGCAGGAAATGGCATCTACTTTATTCAAAAATTTCTGGGGCATGATCCCCAGACTCCCCAATCA
>JBBPBX010007088.1:7051-47763 GCA_038048925.1 Garcialebias charrua | reverse complement strand
ACACATTATGAATGCTTCTGACACCAATGGCCACCACGTTTTCAAGCCAAGAACCAGTGTCAGCACTGGGGGCTAAGCACCCCCTAAAGGGCAGATTCTAGAATTGTCCCTGGCTTTAAAGATTATTATATAAGTAGTATTTTGAAAATCCTAGTTACACAAGCTGTGTATGCTAGGAATCGTTCAGATATTTTGAAATGCATTTTTTTGAACATTTATTATCTTACCTGTTGTAGATAACTCTTTGAGCAACCTCAGTTTGGAGATAAATAGTTTTATTCTGATCTGATCAAGAAGCTACCAGCTAACAGCTAGTTTAAGACCAAAATGGATTGCTGCTATTTTAAAACAACCTTAATGTCAAACATTCACTGCAAACTCATGCAAACCCTAACATCATCGTCAGTTTTTTGCTGTAAATGGTTATACCATCAAAAATTGTCTAACATTCCTGCCTAGAACTGAATTAAATCCATCAACTACCTGCTGCTGCAATTACTGGGAGTTGCAAATAACTAAGAAACTATTTGTAAATCACTTTGTAAAACAAAATTGAGAGTCATATAATTGTTTCTAAAATAGCATGCACATGAACTTCTAAAACAATGTTGAGATAGACATTTTATCATGGAAGAAATCCACTTTGAAGATACTGTGTGTCATTTCCTGTTTGTTGCAACAATCCACAAAGATAATCTTCTCTATTTATTGTCTTTGTTGGCACATCCAGTCCTGGCTGTCTTGAAGCCTGTATGGCTTCACATGTTACCGCCTCTCAATCTACGCTCCTGTGGCTCTCAAAGGGCCAACAGAACCACTCAAGAGTGAATTCTGGCATGCCTCCGGCCTCTCAGGAGACAGCATCATTACCTCTTATTAACTTCTGTAGGGGCTGACTCTGCAGAAAGCCCCACAGATGCAATGTGAAGGTTGGTAAACCATCTTCCTCCCATGCAACAAAATTATCTGCACTGTACCTGTGTGCATGGAAATGACACAGACAGTCCTGGACACCAGAGAGCAGGTGACATACTCTGACCTCATACAAATTTGTGTAATTTATGTCAACTTGTTCTGCATTCTTCTCAGTACCCGCCGACCATTAAAGCATTCATTAAACACAGCTTAGCTCAGCGAGTGACCAGGAAATCTGATGGAATTAGACTCAAACTGTGTTTCCACCATCACAGATACGCCTGACAAACCTAGACAGGGGTTTATTTAGTCCCTGATCCCCCTCAGACAGCCGTCTGAAGGTGAACAAGGAAATGAGGGCCCGTGTATTAAACTAACATCTTCTATAACAGAGAATACATGAAATACTGATCATTTTTCCAAAATAAACTTTTAAGAAATACAGAATCGTTTTATGAAAAACTATGTATCAAAATGGGACGATTACTATTTAATATTTTGGCATCTCTTTTTGGGTGACAGCACAACCCACAGGTAAGGACAAAGTTTTATGCTAAAATATTGTGTGATCAAGTAGTGCTCAGAGTACGAGCTAAGGATGACTCACAGCTATTACCATACCAATTTTTTTGATAAATAACTTTGAATAGTAGCTTATAGCAACTTTTGTGTTTTCCAAGGTCCGTTAGCTGTGCCAGCCATCTTACATCATGTTGACTCCAAAAGATAAAGAGTTGTAGATGTTCATACTTTGTGATTGTTTCATTAAAATCCATCCAGTGGTCCAAGGGATATTGTGCTAACAAACAAACAAACAAACAAACAAACAAACAAACAAACAAACAAACAAACACAAACAAACAAAGTAAGCAAAACATTATTGTTCATCTTTTGCACACAAATTAAACAAAGTCACAGAATAATTATTTCTTCAAGAAACAATGTTTGGCTTTAAGAGTAATGTACAATCAGAGCAGGCATTTTCGTTTTTAGTTTCAGTGAAATATTCTGAAAATTTTTCAGAATAAATGTCTTATACCCCTGAAACCCAAAAAGGAAGAAGCAGGTAAAGATAATGGATGGATGTCTAATATCATTTATCTAAAAAAATAAAAATAATTCTACTTAGTACAGCAGTTTTTCTGAACATGTAAAGTCTGATTGTAAGTTTTTGAATTGACTGAAACACTTTTCCCCCCAATAAACATGATCTTGCATTTGATCACGAAAGCTGAAGTGCAGCTCTACAGGTGTCCATGCTAACTCCTCGGTTAAACATACTCAAAGTTTTTCCCGAGGTGGGTGCTCTTCACCTGGTACCTCCTCTGCATGATGGGTTGCGGCTCCACCTGTAAACACGTACAGGAGGTGACCATGATCAGTCCGGCCGTGATGAGGAGGAACCCTGCTGCCCAGCCACAGAACAATGCATCTCCAAATTCCCACCGAGGCACCCCATCCGGTACTTTATCATCAAAGAAATGGACCACAGCTAAATGAGCCGTGTAGCAGACAGGGATCAGACACAGCACTCCAGAAATGATCCCCAGCACCCCCCCTGTGATTGTTAAAGTCCTCTTGGTTTGAGAGCCTCCGTACCCTCTACAGCTGTTGACCAGGGACAGCCCAGGTGTGGCCACAAGGATTCCCAGCATGCCAACAGCCAGGGAGGCACACATGAAGATGCGGGCCAGCATGAGGTGTCTGGAAAGGCCCAGCAGGCTGTCATAAGACCTGCACTCCATGCCTCCAACGTCCTGGACCACACAAGTCTCCCACAGGCCCTGCTCGTAGCTCTCCACAGGCAGCAGCGATGTGGATTTAGTCAGCCACTGTGGTAAGATGGTGGTGGCTAAGGCGCACAGCCATGCTCCGATGTAGACCAGCATCCCCAGCAACTCGAGTGCGCAGGCGGACGTGCCCACGTTTCCCTCTCCAGCCTCCATGGTTGAAAGGGCCACAAGGGTTCTTCTTCTTTGGCTGAGGGTAGAAAAGTATTCTTCGTGTCAAAGCGAAGCACCTGATGTTTAGAACTGGACTGCTCGGGTTCAGGGAGCTCGTTCACAAACAGCTCCCTCTTGGAGGAGCACACATCCTCTGTGGCAGAAAGGAGAAAGGGCCAGCTTGGCCCTCCCCTTTGTGATCCTGCTGCTGTGCCAATGGGCAGAAGGGTCCCGGCAGAGATGGACATTGTCAAACAGTTGACCGAACTGCAAACCATATGAGATGTCATTAAGTAGAGACAGGAAAATATTCATTTTACACAGGAAAATTGCCTTCCAGATGTATATCTTTTTATTTCTTATGTTAGTGCATTAAACAAATAAACGATTTGTCTGTACACATAGTAAGAAACTGGATTCAAATATAAAACATCAACATAACTGTAAAATACAACCATGTTTCTAAAAAAAAAAAACATTTAAACTAGAACAAAGACAACAAGGTTTAGCAACAATCAAAAGATAACTTATCACATTCATCAGTTTGGGCGCTTACAGTCAGGCTCCTTCCTGCATGTGACTGAATGTGAAACAACAGAGAAGCTTATTGTTGCTGCCTTAACACTGCAGAGCCTGTGGGAAATCATTGTAGGAGGACAGAGATCAAAGCTGACATGTGAGAAAATGTTTCCCATTCTTAAACTGAATGAAAGACGTTCAAACCACAAACAAACAAACAAACAAACAAACAAACACATAAAAAAGGCATAATATTAAAGCTCTAATGTCCTGACAATGACTCACTGTAGCAGAAGATGTGACAAAATCAAAAAGGGTGCTTTGGTTTGATTTCTCCCAGTGTGAGAAGCACAACTTCAGCAAACATTTTCCTCAGTGTCTCAGGTGAAAAGAATTGGTTTGTTTTTAATGCATTTCATGTCAAACATGGATTTTTGTTTCTTGCACAACAAGAGAGAAACAGCTGGTGTAGTTCCATTTGTCATTCACACGAGGACGGCAAACTTCTTGAGTGGCAAATAATCAATTCCTCTTCAGCACAGCCTTAACATAAATTCTTCAACTGAGATTTAAGGATGTACTTTCTAACAACTTAACATTTTTTCTGGTAACTTTTTTAATATATATTTTTTAGAGTGATTGTAGGTTCCTATTTTTACTGCAGGAGTTAGCTTACATTCGAGTCAGGCGACATACCTGACCAGGTTCAACTTGTCACTTTCTTTTCGGACTTGTAAGCAAGTAAGTAAACTTTATTTATATAGTACGACGGAGCACCTTTCATATATAAAATCACAAAGTGCTTTACAGAAGTACAGACACAGGCTTGAAATAAAACAAAAACAGTAAGAACAGCTGATAAAAACTGTAAGAACAGATGATAAAAATTGTAAGAACAGCTGATAAAAACTGTAAGAGCAGATGATAAAAACTGTAAGAGCAGATGATAAAAACTGTAAGAACAGATGATAAAAATTGTAAGAACAGATGCTAAAAACAGTACGGTAAGTAGAACATTTAACTAAAAGCTTGTCTGAATAAAATAGTCTTAAGCTGCTTTTTATAGGAATCAACAGAGACGGCCACACGAAGAGACGGGCAGGGCATTCCACAGTCTGGGGGCTACGGCCTGAAAGGGTACGTCACCCCAAGTTGTAAACCAGATCTTAGGGACCTTTATGAGATTCAGCGCCAAAGACCGAAGGGTGCAGGCTGAAGAATAAGGGATCAACTTTTCAGTGATGTTTTGTGGGGGGCTGTCCATTTAAATCTCTTCAAGAGATTAAAGGGATTCAAAGTTCTTCATTGTCATTCACATCACATGTGGTGCATGAGGTGGAATTAAATTGTTTACACAGGGTTCCAGTTACATCCAACAAAAGTATAAAATGTAAAGGAAAAACAGTCATAAAAACTAAGATATGAACTAAGAAAAACATTAACTAATAATAATCATAATAATAATAATAATACTTTATTTATCAAGCCCTTTAAAACAACCACAGCTGCAACAAAGTGCTGTACACATAAAATGAAAAACATTTAAACACATAAAAATAAAACAGTTGTTAAAACATTAAGATCAATTAAAACAATAAAAACAGTGCAGAACAAAAGCCAGTGAGTAAAAATGTGTTTTTAGAAGAGTTTTAAAACTGGACAGTGAAGGAGCTTGTCTGATGGAAGAGAGAGATCATTCCACAGTTTTGGAGCAGCAACAGAAAAAGCTCTGTCTGACGGTTCAGATGAAAAAAGATTACACAGTCAGAGGTAAACGTAAACAGAAACGTTGGCCGAAACCTGTAAGGTTTCTGTGTGACTTTGTAAAAAGGGGGGGAGGCTATGAAAGCTTACCTGCCAATCACACTGGAAAGGGTCCTCACGCATGAAGCACTCCTGGATGGCGGAGCCGACATTACTATTATGTCAGCCAAACTGTTCGAGGAGCTAAGGACCGCCGCTAACAGTGTTCACAGGCAAATACCCCTTGAAAAAAGTGCTATAGAACTGCAGGGTCTCACAGAGATGAGAACTACCCTAACAGCTATAGCTATGGTTCACATGCAGATTGGCAAAATGACATTATACCACCTGATACATGTGTCTACACTTGACTCATTCCCATTTCTGGTTGGCCAAGACTTTATAAACTGCTTTGAAGCGATTATAGACTATGGCCAACAGAAAATGTGGAGCACAGTGAGAAAACCCCTGCCAATAAAAGTGCCTCCTAGTTGTGATACAGACTGCCTAACCGCAGGTACCGCAGAGGACACAAGGGACACCTCATCCAAGGACGAGAGCCCGGTAAGTGAACCTTCAAGAACAGGTGAGGCAGAAGAGGCCCAACAAGAAAGCCTCCTCTGCGAGCTGAAACACTCAGCACTCACTGAACACTACCTACAATATGTAGTAAATGGTGTCGAGATCCAGGGATCCCACACCGAAGATGCTGTATTGTCTCCTTGGACAGATAATTCAGCAATCAGCCAAGCTCTTTATGAAACCTTGGTTAAAAAACATGTGGGTCTAGAACTAACCAAGAAAGCTTTACACTTTCATTTTGATCCCAAAAGTGAGTGGGTAATGACCGCAAATGGAGTCATTCGCTTGAACCTGAACTGGAACAAACGAGAACTGGTCCATCCGTTCCTCGTGGTCCGAAACTTACCACATACATCCTACATAGGCTCTGACATTTTGGTAAGATTAGGTGTCCGAGTGGACACCGTCAACAATGTACTGTGGTCACTGGAAACAGCCAAAATGGATTCTCCTGTGCTAAGCACAGAAAATCTCAAAGCTGGACAGACCATACCAGAAGTCTGCGAGGTTGCTTGCAACCAAACCATCACAGTACTACCTCAGGCAATGAACCAGATGGTGGAAGTTCACATCATAGCTAATCATGCTATTAGCCAAAAACAGGTGTACTTTCAACTATCATATTACATATTACACCCATTCTCCATAACCTCCATTGGCTTCCCGTCACTTACAGAATTCAGTACAAAACTGCTCTCATTACCCATCAATGCTTGCACGGCACTTCACCTGACTATCTAAAGGACATTCTTGCACCATATTCATCCACCCGGTCTCTACGATCACAGAACAGTAATTTACTTCATATTCCTCGGACCAAATTGAGGACCATGGGAGACCGAGCATTCTGTGTGGCTGCCCCCCGCCTGTGGAACTCCCTCCCTGACGACCTGAGAGCTCCACAGTCACTGGTTGACTTTAAAAGCAGCATAAAGACTTTTCTTTTTAAGCAAGCCTATTCTGCCTCCACATGATTTTATCTTTGATCTTAGCTGATATCATTATTGATTTTACTTGATTTTATCACTTGTTTTATTTTATTTATTTTTTAAGCAAGCCTAATCTGCATCCACATGATTTTATCTTTGATCTTAGTCGATATTATTATTGATTTTATTTGATTTTATCACTTGTTTTATTTTGATCTTTGCTTTGTTACACTTTGTAGCACTTTGAGATTTTTATTAATGAAAAGTGCATTATAAATGGAATTCATTATTATTATTATTATTATCTCCTAAGTTTTCCAACCTAGGACTATCCATTGAGGCCACGAGACAGGTGAGCCTCGACTGCAGAACCACATCTGTTGCTGTGTGTAACACAGGCACGGAAGCGGTACTGATCAAGAAATATACAAAAATAGGATGGTTGATCTCCACTGATTTCCATCATTTTGAACTGAGCATTCCATTTCTGGGAGGACTCCCAGAATACCTGATCCCAAATGAATACACGGGGCAAGTCTTGTTCACAAAGCCAAAGCAGACAATAGCTCTCGTCTCTATCAATGAGGTCAACCAAGACACAGTCTACGGGTTCGTTCTAAATCGAGACGACGGCCTAGGCCCTCAAACCTATAGTGTCCTGCCTATAAACAGGGTAAAAGACACAGAAAGGGACTCATTGGAGCTCCCCAAAGAACAAGAACCCCTCTCAATTTCTTCACAGATCGAACAGGTGGTCGCCCAAGCCGACGCCCTGAAAACTGATGAAGAAAGGGACAAACTTCGCCAAGTTCTCTTAAAGTATGAGAAATAATTTTCAATGGATTGTGGGTTGACCACGCTCCGCTCAGTGAACATCCCAACCCCGCCCGAAGCTCCACCCACATTTGTCAGACAGTACAAGATTCCCTGGCAGCACATCAACCTATCTGGGAAATCCTTGATAACCTCTTAAAGAATGGAATCATCAGATACTGTAACAGCACTTACTCTGCGCCTTTATGGCCAGTGTTAAAACCAAATGTAAAGTGGAGACTCACAATTGATTACAGAAAGCTAAACAAACAAGTTCCCTTATCAAGGTAGCCAATGACCCAGCTCCAGCAGGAACTGCCCAAGGTCACCAATGGTAAGTACTTCTCGACCCTCAATGTCGCCTCTGGTTTTTGGACCATCCCTGTGCGCACTGAGGACCAATACAAACTAGCTTTCACTTTTGGTGGCCGACAATACACCTTCACCAGGTGTCCCTTTGGCTACGCTAACTCACCTGCAGAGTTCAACATCTTCTTGAACAAAGCATGTCCAGACGCCCACGAGCGTGGGACACTGATTTACGTGGACAATGTCCTTTTGAGGCAGCCAACACTGGACTCACATTTGGCTGAGATCGACCACGTTCTGAATCAACTAACAACTGCTGGTGCTAAGATATCACTGTCAAAATGCCAGTGGTGCAGAACCAAGGTGGACTACGTTGGCCTACTAGTAGGTCCAGACGGAGTACAACCACAACTGACTCGCACCCAAGGCCTTGACAATCTCAAAGTCCCCACCAATCTCAAAGAACTACAAAGTTTTCTTGGCGTGTGTAACTACTCGAACCAGTTCATAGAAAACTATGCAGACCTTGCAAAGCCACTGACTGAACTCCTAAAGAAAGACGTTCCATTTGTCTGGACTGACAAACAGCAGCAGGCAATGGACGCTCTTATAAACAGGATTAAGTCAGCCCCATGTTTAGTCTACCCAGACTACAACAAAGAGTTTTACTTGGAAGTGGGCTTCTCAGCTCATTGCATAAGTGCAGGTCTGTACCAAATACACGACAGAGACAAGCGTGTTGTGGCCTACGCCAGCAAGACGATGGCAGGCCCCGAGTTGAGATTCTCAGACTGTGAGAAAGCTCTACTGACCACAGTGTGGGCAGTAAAACATTTCTCCAGCTACATTGGTGGACAGAAAATCATTGTTGAAACACAACACCAGCCAGTGACTTTTCTAAATAGCGAACGCATCAGAGATGGTGTGGTAACAAACTCACGTGTTGCAACATGGCTCATGGCGCTTCAAAGTTTTAACCTAGACATACGTTATGGTCAAAACAAGAAGTCTCATCTGGGGACGGACTTGGCAATCTGCCAACAGTGTACACAAGATGTACCAGCCGCCCAGCCGCCGGTTGAGGTAAAACCCCCAGTAACTGAAGACCCGAATCACCACTTCGTTGATGACAATATCTGTGCAAAGATATGACAACATTGTACGTGGATGGATCTTCATTCCTCCGTGACAAAATCTGCAGAGCAGGTGTTGGAGGGGTCCTCCTTCAAGACCAAGAACAGATTACTTTCAGCTACAAATTAGGCTCTCAGACTTCTCAGTACGCTGAGATTGCAGGAATCCTAATAGCTCTCCAGATGGTAGAACGCTCCATCAAGATGCTAGTCATCTGCACTGACTCTAACTATGCTCGTTTAAGTTTCGCTTGTCACCTCGCTGTGTGGAAACAGAACGGTTTCCTAACAAGCGACAGAAAAGTGGTCAAACACAAAGAGCTTTTCATAGCGTGTGATCACTTGGTGACATCACACGACTTACAGATCTACTGGAAGAAAGTTCCAGGACATTCAAGAGTCCCAGGCGATGACAAGCACTACAATGACATTGCAGATTCCTTAGCCAAAGAAGGAGCCGATGAAGGTCTGCTATGGTCCTTCGACCCTCCTGGTTAATCGAGACTCTGCCAACACAACCTACTGTTGAGGTTATGGTAGTCACACGTGCACAGGCCGCAGCCAGACCTGCTGACAATGCAGTCTCTGTACGACCCGCACTGACTGACCCAGACATCGTCCAACTACAGCAGTCAGATCCTGCTATCAACTTCATGATACTGTACCTGACTGATCCAGACAAAAATACTCTGTCTAAAGATGACCTGGATTCTGATCCAGACCTTAAAGTCCTCTATCAGTTGCGCAAACAGCTAAAACTAATCAAGGGCATCCTAATTTTCGCTCATGGACCAACGTCCTCACCTGTGTTCATGGTTCCCCATGACCAAAGGGTGGTGATGTTAGTTCATGCCCATGATCTCTCGTCCGTAGGACACAAAGGAGATAAAGCCACGCTGACAGCATTAAAACAAATTACCTATTGGCCTGGAATGAAAAAGGATGTCAAGGACTACATTGAAGGATGCGTGGTCTGTGGCCAGTTTCAGCCAACCAGACCACTTCACAGAGCACCACTGCAAAGCAGAGGCATTGCATTCCCATGGTCTGACCTCCAGATCGACTGGGTTGGACCACTCACTAAGAGCTCTAGAGGAAATAAATATTTTCTCACGGTAACCTGTGCATTTACCAAATGGGTAGAATGCCTACCAGCTCCTAACGACACAGCACAAACCACTGCTATGTTGTTAATGAATCATATATTCTCAAGGTTTGGACTTCCCCTTAGGGTGAACTCAGACCAAGGTACACACTTCACAGGTGAAGTGATGAAAGAACTGTGGAAGACGCTAGGCGTCAAGGCCAACTTTCATGTCGGCTACCACCCACAGGCTTCAGGCCAAGTAGAGAGAGCAAACAGAACTGTGGTGAGTATTTTGAAGAAATACGTGGCTGCAAACCACAAGGACTGGGACGTGAAACTCCCTCTGGTCCTCATGGCCATAAGAGCCACTCCACACACATCAACTGGCATCTCTCCCTTCGAGATGATGACCGGTCGACAAATGACTCTCCCTCTACACCTGTTGTACCAACCAGGCGACGCCGCCATGGCGACAGCCTACACCACACAACAATACATGAAAGATTTGAATGTACACCTCAGAAACACTTTTGCTTTCGCCCAGAAAAACCTGGAAAGATCCGCTGAAGGACGCAAGGCGTACTACGACCAGAAGGCCTCTCATAATGAACTCCAAGTGGGAGACAGAGTCTGGTACTATACGTTTGCCCCAGCAACCGGGAAAGGAGGGTCCGAGACCGGAACTCTCGCCTGCAAACTAATGCCCAGGTGGACTGGACCTCATCTGATAACAGACAAAGTGTCCTCAGTCGTCTACGAAATCAAAATCAGCAAAGGTCGCAAAGAGCCAATTGCTAAATGGGTACATCGAAATCAGATCAAACCTTACAAGGCGTTCAATGACTCCACAAAAGACAAAGATCTCACAAACTCACCGACTTCATGGGATAATAAGGTCGCCCAAACACAAGTTAGTAAATAAACTAATCAGGTTTAAACTACCGTATATTCCACCCAATAAGTCGCATTGTCCAACTTGAACTTAGAAACGCTAAGTCTAACACCCACAACAAAAAACTAACCTTAACAACCGTTTAAATCCACGAGATTTAATTTGACCTTGGTTATAAGGTTGAGACCTGTTTTTCTTGTGTGTTGCACTTTGGAATCTGACGACAAGAGTGTGTCGAAGCAGTGAAACGTTGTTTCCTTGTTGTTTAGTCATTACTGTTGTCATTATTTGAGATATTCTTTTGGTTCAGAACACTCCCAGCCAAAAAAAAGGTTTTGTATTAATTCATTCATTCATTCAACCTTTATTTATATACAGGCTAGCCTCGTTGAGTCACGGGGGCTCATTTACAAGAGGGACCTGTCTCACTCACACCAAACAACCATCCACTCTCTCACTCACACCTAGGGTCAATTTAGAGTCACCAATCAGCCTAACATGCATGTTTTTTGGTCTGTGGGAGGAAACCGGAGTACCCGGAGGAAACCCACGCATGCACGGGGAGAACATGCAAACTCCACCCAGAAAGGCCCCCGGACCGGGATTTGAACCGGCAACCTTCTCGTTGAGAGGCAGCAGCTCTACCAGTTGTGCCACCGTGCTGCCAAATGTATTGTATTAACAATGTATTAACATTGGTTAATGCATAATATGGATTTAACTATGCCAACATGCAGTTCATTTTGTTAAATCTCAATCGTTGAAGTGTCAATATAGTTTAAAGCTACTCAAGGTACCATAAACTACACTGGTCTCACAATTTCTAAATTGAACTGATTCGATCGATTCTATTTTAGATTATCTATTCATTTTGATGAGTCTCGCCATAGACTTCAAAATTTATTAGGAATACCAAATCCTACGTCGTTCGTCTAAAAGACAACAGACATTTAGACCAAACTATATTTCCTTTTTCTATTTTAGTTTAACCTAAAGTTTAGGTTAAACTAAGTAATGAATGGAGGAATAGTTCGGAATGAAGAGGCCTTCGTTACAGAAGCCCTCCTTAACCTTCTATAGGTATAGATCCCTATTTCTAATTGTATAGAATTGATCCACCCCTTAATTGGTAATTGTAGCTGATCTAAATCATGATAGCTTACACACCAGGGGCATTATAGGGCCTAATGTAAAATCCCAATCATAAGCCCACCTAAAAAAACACATAATTGCATGACACATAGAACCAGAGTGGCACTGACTGGAAGCCAACCAGCCAACAACCTTCGATGTGGAGACATGCAGCTCCAATGCTTGGTCTTCAACCTTCATCCAAGGGTCGTCGTCTCTGCGTCAATCTGCAATAATTGTTTTTATTATCAGCATGTAGAGGGGATCCCCTCTAGATGCTGATAATAAAAACAATTATTGCTGATAAATCAACAAAACTAATCGTGGTGGAATTACTGCTGTGGATTTACCGTTGTGGATTATAAGACTTTGTTTTCCAAAGGATTAAAAGCTTACCGCAATGGGATTACCTACGAACAGTATGGAATTTCCAAAAACTTTATGGGATTATAATTTTTGATTTTTCTTCCTCCACTTGCTGGATTACTTCAAGATCAGAGACAGTTCAAGGTATCCTTTCGTGTTGGACCTCATCCCCAAGGACGGGCGACGACTTCCAAAAGGGGAGAGATGTAAGGGACCAGACGATGGTCTCTGATACACCTTTGTCTTTTTGAACTGTCCAGTGAGGCTTTTTGCTGACCCTATCAGTAAACAGACATTTACTACAATTTATTTCATTAGTTGTAATCTGAGAACATATATAGTCACTCACAAAGAGACTATTGGCTTCTTTAATTTTATTCTAATGTAATCAAAAGAATAGCATTTTGTCATTTTCATGAAATGTGCTATTATGCTGTGTTATTCTGTTATGTGAAACATTACTGTGTCACTTCTGCACTAACGATGGTGTCCATAAACTGTGTGAAAGTTGAAGGCCCGGGTCAGAGAGGCCCGGCCGTTTTGTTTAGAAATGGAGAAGACAGTTAATCCATTGTTTTCATGAGAATGACTCCAGCACTCTCTGTCTCCTCTAAACATTTCTTTCTGCTCCTGAATTTCACCTTGAATCCTAATAACGTGAAAGTGAACTCTTTGACGTGTCTCTAACTCTGCTCGCTTGGTCCACGGACCAATGAGGAAACTGTGTTCTAATCTCAACACTTTAGTAAAAGCGTTTTGCTTCCCGGAACGCTTCAGAGTAAAAAAGACAGCGAGACCTGAAAGCTCTCTGTCTTGTCAGCTGATTAAGTTTGGTCAAGAGCAAAAGACTGACTTATCAGTTGGAACTGATGGACGTCTCCATCCAGTTCACCGAGCAAAAGCTCTCCAGAACTTTCTTGAGGAAGGCTTTATTTTGAAACTAACCCAGAAGCTGCCACTGTCTTTGACGGAGAAAGCAGGCCTCACGACACGTCGAATCCATAAACACGCCGAGGTATGACCGGACTTCACGGGCCGAGAACCTGTGAAGCTAAACTGCTCCTCAACTCTACCAACCGAGACGGACGTCTTAACAGGTACAGAGTTGCTGTTTAATGGAACATGCACTGGAGTCGAGCTGGTTTTCGTATACTCAAAATAGATTTCTTCCTCTTAAATCTCTCCAACCTCTTATTCCTCCTATTTCCTTCCCCCTTCCTTCTAAGCTGGAAACTACATTAAGCTAAGAGCCACAGATAAAAAAGTAATATGTCAACTCATTACTATGTCTGTTGTTACAATTTAAGTGTGCTGATGCGTGTTAAATTGCAAGAAAGTGAAAACTGTCAATCAAGTGTAATGATGTTAATTTTAGTTGATTTATTTTAAATAAAAGGTAGTGTCTCCTGGCATACCAACTAAAATCAACGTCTATTGGTCACTTCAGGGGGTGTGGTTGGGAGGAACGGCCCCACTGATCTGAACCGGAGTGGTGTTCTAATGTTGGACTTCTGTGCTCGTCAAGGATTGTCCATAATGAACATAATGTTTAAACATAAGGCTCTTGACACCAAGACACCCTTGGCTGCAGTTCGATGATTGATTTTGTTTTTGTGTCATCTGATCTGCAGCCACATGTCTTGGACACTTGGGTGAAGAGAGGGGCAAAGCTGTCCACTCACCACTACCTAGTGGTGAGTTGGCTCAGATGGTGGAGGATGCCAATTAGACCTGGTAGGCCCAAACATATTGTGAGCGTCTGCTGGGAACATCTGGCAGAGTCTCCTATGAGATGGAGTTTAACTCCCACCACTGGGAGAACTTAGAACACGTTCTGGGAAAGGTGGGGGACATTGAGTAAGAGTGAGCCATGTTCTACTCCAATATAAAATCCTCCATAGAGTACATTACACAGGTCATCGGATGTTCGGGATGGGTTTCGCATCATCTAATAATTGCACACAGTATACGGACAATATTCCTGACAATTACATACATGCATTTTGGTTCTGTCCACCTGTTCAGAGGTTTTGGTGCTGGATATGTGAAGACTTTTCAAAGTGTCTGAGATATAATATTCCAGTCTCTCCGTCAGTTTGCTTATTGGGCCACTTAGATTATGTCACCTTGGAGACAAAGTCAATTCATATGCGTTTTACTACAAAGTACGTTATGTATAGCAAACAAAAAAACTATACTCATGAATTGGAAAAATAAAAATACTCAGTATTAAACTGTATAAAGACCTTTTGTTGGATTACATCAGTCTTGAGACAGCATGTACCTCCACATCAGACCATGCTCTCTGGGTTTCTTTGATTGGCTCCAACACATAGTGGAGGTGGGTGAACACCTTTGATTTCATCCTATGGGGCATTGTTGTTGATGTGGGGGGTGTCAGGGCTGGAGGCATGGGGTGGTGTAGTGGGCTCAGGGGAGTGGCGCCCAACTGGGGAGGTGGCGTTGCTGGTTCTGGACAATGACCTCTGCTGGCTACATGTGGGCTTCTGGGTGGTTTGTACTCGCGGACATAGGTTACTGGCCTGTTGGCCTGGCTGTCCCTGGGGGGGGGGGGCACGGGCATGGGTTCTTGGGAGGGTGTCACTCCCTGGCTGGGGTCCTGGCTTGGCTCGGGGGTCTCGGGTCTTGGCGGGGATGTTATCGGGTCTTGGGCCGATGCATGTGCCGGCACTGGCCCTGGTCTGGGGGCCCTTGATATATTGGAGGGCTTTGGGACCTCTATCGTGGGAGGTAAGACTGTTGGTGGGGGGAGGATGAGCTGTGGGAGGGGATGGGTGGACCCGACCTGGGTGTCTTCTTGTCTGGCTGTGGCCACGGTCTGGTGCTTGGCTGAGGGTCTGGGCTGTGGGGGGGCTGTGGCTGAGGAGGTGTGTATTTAGGGCTCTCGCATGGGTGGATCTGTGTTGCTGGCCCAGGGGTGTCTGGGCTCATTGGATTTGGGCCTTCCCTTGCGAGGTACTCTCGCTATGGGTGTTGCTAAAGGTGGACTGCTCTGTTCCTTTGTGGGGGTGGGGTTGCACTCTTAGTCGCTGTGGTGCACTATCTGTGACTGTTCGGGCACTCCTGGCTGATTGTCCTTGTGGAAGTTTAGTAGCTTCCTTGATTGGGGGGCTGGGTCTTGGACTGGGGATCAGGTTGAGGGGTCTGGATGGTTTAGGAATGGGTGGGGGGTGGGGTTAGATCGCTGGCCCTGGTTCTGGTCGGTCCTCGATGTATGTGCTTGTCCATGGCCTTGTTCCCTGATGGTGCGGCAGCTACCTGATCCTAGGTGTCTGTATTGTAGCCTCCCTCCCCTGGTAGAAGAGAATGGGGGTGCATATTGGGGTCAATGGGGGAGCTGGCCCCCTGGGAGGGCATTGCCACCTCATTTCTTCCACCCCATACCGATAGATGCTTCAGATCCCGTCACAGCACTTAATCAGCACTGCTCAAAGTACAGAATGACATTCTTCTGTCCCTGGATACAAAAAACCTGTTCTGCTGGTGATGTTGGACCTCTCAGCAGCTTTTGACACCGTAGACCATCAGGTACTAATCACCCGTTTGGCTCAGCAGGTTGGCCTTCAGGAAATTGTGCTTGAGTGGTTCAGATCATACTTAACAGGCAGAACATTTTCTGTCATAGGTTATCTGTCCTCCTCTTCATCAATCCCTCTGACCTCTTGCGTACCACAGGGATCCATTCTGGGGGGGTAGTTCTCTTTTCTCTTTACATGCTGCCATTAGGACCAATCATTGCACGCCATAAACTGTCTTTTCATCTGTATGCAGACGATCTACAAATCTATCTGCCAGTCACTCTTAATCCCTCACTTAGTTCAAACAGTAGCTATGTTTACATGGGCAAAATTCTGTGACCGGATTGAAATGTGTTCTGATTGCATAATTAGATTGTATCGTTTACATGGGCACAATCCGTTCATGACGAGCGTTTACATGCAGCAGGCTTTTATTCTGACCAGAAGAACAGACATGCGCAGAGTGGTACACTCTCCTTCAAAAAAACACAGAAGAAGAAGTTACTTCCGTGAAAACCACAGAAGAAGAAGTTCTACTTCCGGGACGAACGTAAACAAACACTTCAAAAATGGACCGGCGCCAGATTGTAATGACGGCAATGGAGTTGTTACTACACTCCCTGATTGAACTACAGGCGAAGCAACGCATGCTTTTAGGTTCTTTTATTCGCAGTATGAGAGCGCTGGCCATCCTATGTCCTCCAAGCTGTTGTGGACAACTACTAAACGCTGTATGCTTTAATAAACTTTTTTGTCCTTTCCTTTTCTACCTGTCTATGCGTGATACTGTCCGTATTTGTTATTAATTACTATTCTTCCTCCGTTTTCCTCAGTTTCTGGAGCATCAGATGCAAGATGCCAGGCAGTGCCAATGATGCCTATGTCCTGCGCCACTCAGGCCTCTATCAAAGGGCTCATCTGTTGCCAAAAGTAAGGCTAATATTTACTATATTGTATTTAGTATTAATACAACTATTACAGCTAAGTATCTCAAAGTAGAGATACTTAGCTGTAAAGTTTTTTTTTTTGTTTTTGTTTGAACCATGTCTTAAAACAAATAAAAAGTCAATTGTTGCCAAAATGTAAGGCTAAAATTTACTATATTGTATTTATTATTACTACAACTATTACAGCTAAGTATATCAGTAGACATAATTAGCTGTAAAGTTTTATTTAAAAAAATTGTTTGAACCATGCCTTTAAACAAATAAAAAGTTAAATGTTGTCAAAATGTATGGTTACAATGTACTATATTGTATTTATTATTACTACAACTATTACAGCTAAGTATATCAGTAGACATACTTAGCTGTAAAGTTTTATTTAAAATAAAATTTGTTTGAACCATGCCTTAAACAAATAAAAAGTTGAACACTAAATATTGGCATGTCCTTTTATTTGCAGTCTGTGAGGAACATTGAAGGAAAGGACGTCCGTCTCTTCAATGTTGGTGACCCTGCATACCCACGGTTGGACTGGCTCGTCAAAGGATACCCAAACTCTCCTCATTTAATGTTTACCTTAGCTCAGTCAGGGTGGGGGTAGAGATGACCTTCGGGATGCTGAAGTCACGGTGGAGAGTTCTTCTAAAAAGAAGTGACTTTCATTTCAGCTTTGCTCCAACCATGATTGCCACCTGTTGTGCACTCCACAACTTCTGCCAGAGGGAGAGGGATTATGGCAACAGCACCTGGTTGAAAGAGGCTTGTGACCATGCAAACAACTACCCTCAGCCTAACCAGCCGGTGAATCTTCAGTGCAGTGTTGGTGGAAATGGTGCAAGAGAGGCATTGACTGCATATATGTCCACCAAGTTTCCACTCCGTACAGGCCATCTGCATCAAAGGGGCTTTTTAAGTATTAAAAAAATACTTGTCATGTATTTGTGTTCACATGCAGTTAACGTTTGTATAAATACATTATCACAATAAAAAAAACTGCAAATAATACTAGTGAACATCTGAGCTCTTTAATGGACCAAACATTTTAACAAAGTCTTGTAAGCAATTGATATTGCTTGTTTTAAACGTTTCATTCTTAGTGCAATAGCCTATATGCCACGGGTAGTGGTGACGTACTTCCGTTAAAATATGATCCATGCGCTTCACTTCCGGCTCTCATCTACTACTGTTGTTGTTAGCAGTAGCTTCTAGAACTAGACCATGTAAAAGACACAAAAGGTAAATTATCTGCGAGCTACTGGTACAACAAGAGAGAATTGTTGTGTGCCGTTGTGTCCAGTGAATAGCAGGTACAATAGAGCGCTTAGTTTTTAATATTTTAATGCCACAGTTCGTGGCTAACCGAGTTAGCCTTAAAGCTAACACTCGGTTGTAGCTGGCGTTTTAAACCTCAGAATATTCAAGAGCCAGCATCAAACAGTGGTTAAAAAGGAGCTGTACCTGCATTGTTCCAGTGGAATAGATCCCTTCCACTTCCATGACCGGGGCTTTGGGAGAAGCAGTAGAGAGGACAGCGAGGAGGAGGAGAACACAACAACAGCTGCTGCAGCTCAGTAAGAAACACCGCAGTGAAGAAACACGATTATCACTCGACTCCACACCCTGCACTTGTAGATTTAATGTTGGAGTCATGATGAGTGATTTAATAAAAGTTTGTAACTACATACTTTTAAAATAATATTCAGATTTTAACATGTGTTTTCTAATCTGTAAATATGTTTGTAAACTCTTAGTAACTTCAGGGCTGTTACACCTCTGAAATATTCTCTGCTGTTTCCTTTAATATGAAACCAGAACTGTTTCACTCCAATTAAACATTTAATTTCCTGAGATGTAATTTATTTATTTTAAAGCATAACTCTCATAAAGAGTTCTCCTGTTTCCTTTAATATGAAACCAGAACTGTTTCACTCCAATTAAACTTTTATTTCCTGAGATGTAATTATTTATTTTAAAGCATAACTCTCATAAAGAGTTCTCCGTTTGGTTTTTTACTTGTAGGTAAATATGAACACTTGTTTTTTTTTTCAGGTTTGCATCATCTGACCTCCTGATGTGTTCCTGCTGGCCCATGACTGCTCTGCTCTGCCATTCATGGTCGGTGTTCACCAAGAACTGAGAGGAACTCCCCATCAAGTTCAACTTGTGTTTATTTGTCTTATACAGGTTAACACAGAGTTAACAGTACAATGAAGTGCTCAGGATGAGAAGAGCAGATTTGACTTGCTAAAAATCAAAGAACAAACTACTGTATGTATACTAAAAGCATGCACAGTGAAAAAGTAATTATAATATTCACAAAGTCCTGAAGAGAGACGGATATAACGATGCAGCAGGATGAATTTGAATTAACTACTGCAAGTATTTCAAGCTAGTAATATAAGCTAACATGCACATAAAGTTTTAAATATATATATATATACACATACAGTATATATAATAATATATTATTATATATATGTGTATATATTTATATATATATATTTAAAACTTTATGTGCATATATATGTATGCACATAATCAACATTACACAGGTTGTGTGACAGGTTATTGCACAAGTAGTGACATTGAGATTTAATTATTAGTTATTACCAGTTGTTCAGTGTTATTTATTGATTATTTAACCACACCACCCCGTCAACTCATACCCTGCAGCCCGTTGAGTTCTTCCTGTTCTTAAATGACCTTGACCTTGGATCAAAGCAACGGGACCTTGCTGACCCGTACGGTGTCCATCAGTCCACGGTCAGACGGATTTTCACAGCAACTTTTTATTGACAGTACTCGGCTCTACCTGAAGAGCAGATACATAAAAATCTACCTGCAGACTTCAAGGACTACCCTGACACTACAGTCACACTACTTACTACTTGTAAGAAAATAAAATGTTCAAAACATTCTGACTTTTGTCTTCATTGATGTATTATCACCCAAAAAAAATGTGTACTGTATTTTGGTTTAAGACAGGCTTAGAGTCGTTTTAGCCATTTTATTAAAAAGAAATTTGATGATAATGTTACATTACTGTACAAAACGTATGAGTCAAGCTAAATGAGGCACAATATTTAAACACTGTTTAAATTATATTATTATTATTACATCTTCTGACTAACTCCCAGCTTCCTCGACTGCTTTTGGAGATTTAAAAACATGTAATCAGTCAGATTACAGTGCCTCAGTGGAACAACTTGTTTGTTGTTGTTTGGATCCAATCTCAGCTCCTCACTGCTTCCCTCATGTTTGAGCTGTAGCGGTGGTGTCTTCCCACGTCTCACAAACATCTAGGCTGGACCAGGGGTTCCCTCATCATCACCAACACCTGCCGTGTCCTGTGCAGTGAAAGAAAACATCTCTTATTAAGGCCTGCTACAAACAGTGATTTAACAGGTTTGACTTCAGCTCAACTTTTGTACACAAACTTGAATTAAAATAACTTTTGTTTCTAAATCTGCTCTAAATCTCCTGCCTCCTTGTTTGAAACTGAACTGTCAGGTGGCTTTGACTCAAACAGTGGGGCTTCTGGTTCTCTTCCTCATGGACTGTAAACACTCAGCCCTAACTGTGACTTCTCCTGCCTCCTTGTTTGAAACTAACATTTGTGTTAATAAGAAAACATTGTACAGACAAAACACGTTTACTCAACAGATTAGCAAGGCTAACTATGTTAGCTGTGTTAGCCTACATGAGGCAGTTTGGTGAACTGAAAACAAATACCGACTTACCTTCATATTTATTTATGTAGTTGGACACAAAGCTTAAATCCTTTATCCTTCTTAGATGTGGGCGCTTTAGAGAAGGTCTGAATTATTCTGTAGACATTATTAACAGTGACTGTCGGCAAGTCCTGCAGAGATCTCGTGAAGAACGCCATCGCTAACACCGTGTTGACTGCAAACCGGAAGTGCGCCGTATCGGTCATGAATGCGGAAGTGCTGGAACGGAAGTCCGTGGCATATAGGCTATTCGCTCTGTTTCTCTAAACAGACTCTCTGTTAAACTTGACTTTCTGTCTCACTTTTAACTCCCTTCCACTGGTCCACGACCAATCAGCAGACTGAGTTTCTGATCTCAACACTTTTAGAAAAGCGTTTGCTTCCGTGAACGCTTCAGTCAGAATGGACAGCAAGAGCTATCATGTCTTTTCTCTCACGGCTGGATAAACTGCAGTCATAAGTGAAAGAATGGTTTATCAGCCAAGAATTTATAACATGCCATTATAAATTCAAGAGAGTTAAAACCTCCACTCTTTTCACGAGAATTCCTTTGAAGAACGTCTTATTTTGAGAACCAGAGAGTGCCGCGACTTCTGCCGGAGAAAGCAGGCTTCAACGAGAAGTTGAATCAGTAAACACGCTGAAGTTCAACTGGATTTCACCGGACCCACGGCCCGTTGAGTCCAAAACTGCTTCTCAACTCTAATGCCACGTCCTGACCAAACAGCTTTTCAACGGCAAAAAGGCTCGTCACGCACGCAAGTGGACGCACTGGACCCAGTGGTGTCCTGACCAGAACGAGAAGCTGCGGCGGTGTGGCGGTGGGGG
This sequence comes from Garcialebias charrua, assembly GCA_038048925.1. Lineage (NCBI taxonomy): Eukaryota > Metazoa > Chordata > Actinopteri > Cyprinodontiformes > Rivulidae > Garcialebias > Garcialebias charrua. Next base: position 26,359 of record JBBPBX010007088.1, on the reverse strand, counting down.
GTGTGGGAGGAGCTTACCGGTACACCGAGTTCCTCACTGCACTCCGCCAGGCAAGGAGATTTTTATTTCTGTCTCTGTAGAGAGCAGACTTGATTGGTCGTGAAGGACTTGTTGCGAACACACAGCTACAATGAGTTTCTCTTCCATAGTACATGACTCCGCGGGTTTTTTCTGTGTCCCACAAACAATACGTCACATAGTTGCGCAATACCCCCGCCCCCTCGTTTCCGCGTCACATAGGGACTCTCCCCCTCTCTCCTCCCCCCGACTCTCCCTGATCAACCAATCAGGGAGAGTTGAACGGCGTTTGAACGGCGATGATCAACGCGTGCTTGGAGGCTGAAGCGGGTTCACGTGCACGGAAAACGTTTTCCAGCACGCTCAACACGCACGTGACGTGACGCCCGACGCCAGGACGCGGCTGGAAGCGCGTCCCCCATTGACTTTGCATGTAAACTGGACGCTCCTGCAGTTGAAAACGCGTTTGGTCAGGATGTGGCATAATGCTGAATCCTCACCAAACGCATCTTGCGCAGCCGAAGCAGCCACTTTACATTGAAAGTCTATGTGGCCGCGCATCTTGGAGCAGCGGGGCGTGACGCGGCGCATCTACAGCAGTTTAAGCAGCGCAGCAGAGCACAGCAGCTCCTTTTCACGCACGCGAGCGCCCAAAGCAGCCAAGCAACCAAGCAGCAGAAGCTAAAATATTCATGCTTTTGGCTACTCGACGCGGAGCAGCAACCACTCTGCTATGAGATGACGCAACGACGACGGGACTTTTTGTGGACTTTTTAAACTTACCTCGTCGAGCCTCCTTGAAGAAACCCGCCATCCGGTAAGAAACGTGGCTTTTTTACAGTAGCTGCTGTCTGCTCGAGCGTATGATCACCCCAAACATAAAAAAAACGTTTTAATCTTAACAAAGACTTTTTGAGCTGCAGTTCGGCTCGTAAAAAACCCACTCAAATAGTAACGAGGCTCCCGTGAAGCTGATTTTATCTGCTCGGTGCACAGAAAAACAACACTATCTGACCAGGAAGGGAGCCACACGCTGCTCCCAATGCGCGTCTGCAGTGGAAACAGACATCTGTTGACAAGCAGCAAACACGGTGCATTGGGAGCTTTTGGATGCGTTCAGTAACCGTGTTTCCATTCATTTTCATTTCGAATTTTGAGCTAATTTTTGAAATCTCGCAAATATGTAAATACAAATTAATGCGAAGCAGAAGTGTTTCCATCTACTGACTTGTAGCGCATCTACCAAGCCACGCACAGCGTCATTACGTCAGACGTCAGCGTCATTACGTCAGACGTCAGCGTTGCGCATGTCTACAGTAAACAGGAAGTAGCGGTTGAAAACAGAACCCGGCCACACATCTCGTCAAAATGGAGAGAATATTTCAGGTACGTGTTGCTATCGGGCAAGTTGTATTTATTCTGTCATGCCAACTAGTTTTAGCGATGTTACATGTTGTCCGGAGCGGAAACAGCTGAACGTCACGTGACGTGAATGTTCGCTACGGCAGAACTGAGTCGGAAAATCTGTTTCCATCTGTCGTTTTGCGCATCTGCTCATTTTCGAAGATCCCAAAAACCACCTCAAGCGAGCGTATAAACTTTTTGGCGAATTTGAGGAAGTAACTTCGCATTTTGCCGTTTCCATTAAGCTTTTCTGCTGCGATACTTCAAAATGCGCAGCTAGAAACCTTGATGGAAACACGGCTAGTGAGGACCAGGCATAACTAAACCGAGACGGAACGTCTAAACAGGTACAGAGTTGCTAAAGGTTTCCTGGAACGTGCGATGAGTCGAGCTGGTTTCTGTACGGAAGAGTGTCGGTCTGGTTAACTCAAAATAGATTTTCTCCTCCTCCATCTCTTAAACTCCTCTCTTCCTCCTTCAATTATCTCTTTTTAATCTGGTAACTAAACTTTAGGAAAAGAGCCTACAGATAAAAGTAATACTGTCATCCTCATTACTTATGCCTCATCCTCACCTAAAGCATATCGCGCTTCCAAAAATCTCCAAACGCACTGTACTGGCTGCTTGTCAACAGATGACTGTCCTCATCTAACGCGTCTGCAGTGGGAGGAGGAGCGTGTTGGTCCTCTTCCGCTCCGGTGTTTGTTTATTTCCGGTCTCAGAAAAATGGCGGACGCAATACGAAGAATTGCCTTGTTGTACTTAATCTACAAAGCAGCAACACGCAGACGCCGTGCACAACGACGATTCTGGATTCACCCCACATTAGAGAGGCGTCATGGATTCGGTGAATTTCACCATCTGATCCAGGAGCTGCGCGCAGACGAGGAGCGCTTTCAGCGGTACTTCCGTGTCACCCGCCCCCAGTTTGACGACCTGCTGTAAGTTTCTCCTCCATGTTTACCGCGGGATTTTTTTCATCTGTTAAACGTTTCGCGCGGTGCCCACCTAATTCCGTCCCGTCGTCGTTGCGTGATCACATGGCAGAGTCTCTCCTGATTGGTCCTGATTGTTTGCTGCTGAGCAGCGAGCTGAATCTAGCTGTGGAAGCACGGAATGGCGTGCTTCCACATCTGCGCATCCGAGCAGCACAGTCGCTGCTCGGATGCGACGCGGGAGTAGGAAACAGCTGCTGCTCACTTTCGCGCTGCTTGTATGCTGTAGATGCGCCGCGACACGACCCGCTGCTCCAAGATTCGCGTCCCCATAGACTTCAATGTAAAGTGGCTGCTTCGGCTGCGCGAGATGCGTGCGGTGGGGATCCAGCATTATGCCTGTTGTTTACAAATAAATTTGCTGACGAGTTTAATTTGTAAGAAATTGAAATCAGTCAATCAAGTGTAATGGTGTTAAATTTAGTGATTTATTGTTAAATAAAAGGCAATGTCTCTGACATGTCACTTATATTTAACGTGTCCACTGTCACTTTATGTTTTTCTGGTTTATTATCTATCATAAATGATCACAGAAGTGTTATGGTAAACCTGAAAAAGAAAAGAATCCGTGAATTACTATTCAACCTGAATAAGTAATTAATTAAGGTAAAGTGTGTCAGTTTAACCTGATCCACATACACATACAAACGCTGGTCGCTGGATATTTAAATTTTTTTTGGATCGTTCTTTATAAACCCTAGAGATATCCCAGTAAATATCCCAGTTAGCAAAAAAAAGGTGAAATCATTTCATCTGGACTAGTTTCTTTAAGGGAGAAACGTTTGGTCTTCCATCTGGAAGACTTCATCAGTCTGTGGCCTGCAGTGCTGGGCAACGCTAATCCAAAAATTAGTTCCGCAATTTCTAAAGCACTTATTGATTTATTTAGGTCCGCAATTTCAAAAGCACTTATGTATTAGCAATGCTAGCGGACGCTAATGCTAACACGCTAACCGCCATTTTGAAGAGGGCATATGGCGAAATACTTTTTTTAATCCAGCAGATTTGACCATTTGAACCGGTTAAGCTCAGAAAAACCTTGTGCTATAAAGTCAGCTAAGAAATATATTTTTCTCAGCAAAGAAATAATTGTTTTTACCGTGTTTTCATGGAAAGTCCTTATCTTCTGTGGCCGTCGCGGCCGCCATTTTGAAGAGGGCATATGGCGAAATACTGTTTAAAATCCAGACGCGTCGCGTAGGCCGCTGAGAAACATCCATAAGTTCACCCTCCATGTTAAAAACTCTTCGTCTGACTCTTCGAAAACAAGCAATAAGGCTGCAGAGTAACACACTGGCTGCTAACTGAGAGCGCTCGCTCTAGCAAAGAGACTGTGAGGGGACGCTTTTTTGTCACGGACCACATCCGGCGCTGACAGGATATGGTCTGTTAGCAGTCGTCCGGGCCTGTAAATACGTTTTTTCGTTTTTACTGATAGATAATTAGTTATTATCGGTACTGCATTTTAAATAAAAATAGCGCAAATCCGCTTATGAATTATAAAAGTTAATCAAACCGCTGTTGCGCTGACAAAAACGTTAGGTCCGCTGTAAGCGGATTAGCGCATTAGCGCTCCCCAGCGGTCGGAGGCCCACCACTGGTGGCCTGCTAACCACATCTGTCCCATAAGTAGCCTTCATTGCTGTTTTTCAAGCCAACCTCCTGTTGGAATCTCAGAAGCAGACTAACACATGCAAACAGACCCATCTGTCCAAAACAATCAATCATCTTGATCAACAATCAATGTTTTAGGCCAGATGGCTGACTTGCTACTCACAGAAACAGCCTGAGGACACCAAGGCCAAATGGTTCAGTGTTTACTTCACTTGTCCTTACCACGTCTAAAGACTCTGAGTTTCTGCCACGTGATTGGCCAATTAGCTATTTGTGTTCACAGCAACTGAACAGCACGTACACCTAATAAAGTGGGCAATGAGTGTATGTTTTCTTGTGTGACTGGCCCTCTGACCAACTTTCAAACTCTATTTTTCTTCATTAAAATTTAGATATTTACAACTGCTCTCTGAAGTGACTTTTTTCTAAACTCTTAAAGAAGGTTAAATATATAAACAAACAAATAACTAAATGTCCATAGAAGGAATGCATATCGCCAGAATTTTAGACTAATGTTGAGAAATGAAGGAGTTGTAGCCGATTTGGTCAAACCTTGAAAAAAAAAAACATGTCATGCTCAGAGTGTGTGTTGGGAATGACTCTCAGCTACTACCACAACAAACTTTAGCTCAGTGTCTGTAAAACTGACTAACTTAGAGCAATCTTTGTGTTGGCTAATGTTGACTGTGGTGGCCATCTTGACTTGGACTGGCCCCAAAATATGAATCAGCTGTAGACGTACATCCACTGACTAGTTCCTGAACGTTTCATTAAAATCTGTCTTCTGATTTTTGAGATATTTTGGTAACAAACCAACAAACACTCATAGTAACATAATTGGCAAAAACTGCTGCACTTTAGTCTTTAGCGGCAGGTGAGAACAAAGTCTGAGTTAAAAACAAAGCTCTAGGAGAAATTACTGGAATGTCAGCAGGTGCCCAACAATCAGAACATCGACTTTGCTTTATTTCCTTCTTCAACATCTCCTGTACAGAACACCAGACCAGAAGCTTTCTGTTTCAGAAGACAGGCACATTTTTCAGCTGGCTAATATCTGGATGTTGTTTTAGCATTTTTACCCTGCTTAATGATAATTGTTTGTTTGACAAATTGGAGGTAATAATGTTGCCACGGTGCTGGTCTTGCTTAAATCATTACAGCCTCCTCGTTCATCTTCTTGTAACCCACTTCCGGATGTAAACACGGAGATGCTAATTCATCACTCTCCTCCACCATCCACTGCTTTCATTTGAGCCGTTTGTTCACTTTAACTCTCCGTCTTTGTTCCTCTTGTGTCTCCTCAATGCAAATGTGACCTCGACAGCCAGCTGCCCACTGTTTTATTTAAAGCCCTTTTGTCAAGATCCAAATTAAAATATAGAGCATCAATTACGTTTCACAGTGTGGGAGAGAGTCGTCCAAGTTTGCCTCAGGAGTGTATGAAAAGTTTTTGATTTAGAAATCATCCCTCGGCCCCATATCTCATTATATTAAAACCCAGAGCTCCAGGCTACCATGTTTGAGCCTTCACACCTCAGACCCTTTAAAAGGTAATTTAACCAGCGTTGGAACGGATCTGAGTCAGTTTTAAACAGGAAAAAAGCTTTAAAGAGTGTGATTTTTTTATGCATATGGATTATCCGGGTCGGGGAGGAGGTCCTGCCCCAAGTGGAGGAGTTTAAAGACCGTGTAAAGTGAATTTCAACATTTTCTTAAATAAACATTATAAATGTGATAATTGTAATGTTGTAAATGAGTAAAAAGTCTCAAAATTGTAGCTCAATTAATTTTGAAGTTATACATGAAACTGTGTATAAAGACATGTGTGTTTCAGGATTTTTTAGGCGTGTTTTAAACGGGACCGCGTTTCGTCACGCGGTCCTCATTAGTATAGCCCTACCCCCTGCTGCTCTAGTGATATAAATTGTTCTTCGCATGGGTGGAGCCGTTCACTCGCGACTCGCAGATAGCATCAGATAGCAATAGCATAGATATTTTGTTCATTGTTAGCTAGCTAATCAATTATGCCTCGTTCCTGCATCTTCCCAGGATGTTTTAATGGTCAGGGCACCTGCTACTGACCGTCTCCCTCCTCAGCCTCCGGACACCGCCGCCGCCTTTCCTGTTTCTTTTCTTTCTTTCTTTTTTTTATTGCTAAGCCTGTGCCCTACAAGTTCACAAGCTCCTTTTTTGCTAAGAAAATGCGACAGGTCCATTGCATACTTAGTTATCAACGTGATTACTCTTTATCTTAATCACCAACACAGCCCCCGCATGCGATGTGTCGGGTCGGACCGGTGCAGCCGCGCGAGTCCGCTCATCTTCTAAACACATAACAGCGGAGTTATGAATTATAGTTGCGTCCTCAACTTTAAAAATAAAACCAGAGTTGTTTGTGCACTAAAAACAGCGTAACTCTTGGAAAAAGGAGCAAACAGAGCAGGTTTACTGATGAACCTGTCTTCCTCCTCCACACAGTTCAGCTCTGAGCGAGAGAGTCCTCCTACTAAGTAGGAGGACTCTCTCACATGAAAACCATCAAGTCCAAAACCAGATCCACAATGACTGATGATCATCTGGAGACCTGCCTGCGGTTGAGGTTTGAAATAGTTGTTGGAGATTTGTAAATCTGCACCTTTGTAAGTCACTTTTTGTAAATACTGTAGTTAGTGTAAATGAGGGAGTTTTATATTGTTCAGTTCATTGTTTATTCGTTTCTTTAAAAAATATGGTGTGCTTTTCAAATATTGCGTCCTTTTACTTTGATAAAATACTTTAATTAAATAAAACTAGCAACACATTACGTTCTGTTTTATTTACTTTAAAGAAGTGAGGAGTAGGGAGATGAAAAATTTTGTTTTTTGATACTGAGACTGGACGAGTAGCTCTCGGCAAACTGCCGACTTCAAAAGTAACTCTTGGTTCAAAAAAGGTTGGGCACCCCTGATTTAGGCACTCCTGCAATCGTCACACTTTTTCCTGTTAAAAACTGACTCCGGCCCCCCACCAGAGAAGGGAAAAGTTATGTGGCCCTCACAGGAAAAAGTTTGGGGACCACTGTCCTACTTGCTCTCTGAGCTGCAGTACTGCGCTGAAACCACGCCCACGTGCTGACACGCCCCCACAGTTCCAGACTAAGGGAAAATCATGTTTTTTCATGATTTTTGACACTTAATTTTATAAGGAAAACTATTTTTTTTTAATCAGTCAGATTTATATGGGTGATTAATAACACATATTTATGCCATGTGACAAACTAAAAACACAAATCTAATTTCACTTTACACGGTCTTTAAGTATCTCGGGGTCTTGTTCACGAATGAGGGAAAACTGGAGCGTGAGATCGATAGGCGGATAGGTGCAGCGTCCGCAGTGAAGCGGGCGCTGTACCGGTCTGTCGTGGTGAAGAGAGAGCTGAGTCAAAAGGCAAAGCTCTCAATTTACCGATCGATCTACGTTCCCACCCTCATCTATGGTCATGAGCTTTGGGTTATGACCGAAAGAACAAGATCTCGGATACAAGCGGCTGAAATGAGTTTTCTCCGCAGGGTGTCTGGACTCTCCCTTAGAGATAGGGTGAGAAGCTCAGTCATCCGGGAGGGACTCGGAGTAGAGCCGCTGCTTCTCCACATCGAGAGGAGCCAGTTGAGGTGGCTCGGGCATCTGGTTAGGATGCCTCCTGGACGCCTCCCTGGTGAGGTGTTCCGGGCATGTCCCACCGGGAGGAGACCCAGAGGAAGACCCAGGACGCGCTGGAGGGACTATGTTTCTCGGCTGGCCTGGGAACGCCTTGGGATTCCCCCAGAGGAGCTGCTCCAAGTGGCTGGGGAGAGGGAAGTCTGGGCCTCCCTACTTAGGCTGCTACCCCCGCGACCCGACCCCGGATAAGCGGAAGAAAATGGATGGATGGATGGTTGGATTATCGACAATTTAAAAAAAGTGTTTGATTAAAATGTGCAGATCAGTTAATTTCCGACCATAAATACTCATTGATGTATTCGTTTGGCGTATTTCTGACTTGCATTGGAAACATACCTGTAATCAGATTATTATTTTTATTTTGTTCCAAATTCAATGGTTTCCCCCAAAATGAAGGGCAACAACGTACAGTAAAAAAATGCTCTTACTTCTGGACCAGTTAGTTCAATTGAAATTGACACTTTTCATTTTTTACCGACCAAGATTAAAAATAAATGAATTATATATTAATTATACAGGGAGTCCGCAACTTAAGAACGAGTTCCGGACCTACGGGCCGTTCGTAACCCGATTTTGCCGTAAGTCAGAGTCCACCCAAGCCGCCACTGACTACACGTATATGTATGTTACTGTACAGTTACCAAGCACTTCGCCTATCCTAACACAGTTTAGTACAGTACATACTTATCAAAAAACATATACATTTTGATGAATAAAAAATATTAATTTCTTACTTTGAGCTGCTCAAGCCTGTCTCCGTCTTTTAGCATGTTAGCTCTTGCACGCCCAGCTCCGCACCTTCGTGCTGCTCCACGCGGTCCAAACTGTTTACAGGAAGGACTGTTAGCATGTTAACTCCATACATTTGGAGACAGAAAAAGAGTTAATAACTTACTGAAAGCCGTTTCTCCGCGGTGTCCGTCCATCCAAAACAAGCTGCTCCCAACAGTGAGGGCATTGCTATTAGCTACACTCGTTAGCATGTTAGCCCATCCATTAGCTGCACTCGTTAGCATGTTAGCCCATCCATTCTCTGCACTCGTTAGCATGTTAGCCTATCCAAAATGCTGTTGGCGCTATTTCTCCGTGTTTTAGCATGTTTGCTTCTCTGTTAGCTCGGTGTCCCCCGACATCTTAGGCTGCCAAGCGGACATCGAGGCAAGCTCCCGGTCGCAGATGGCCTCTCCGCGGCCCGGTGGGCATCTTAGTTCTGCCATTAGCTATGTGTTAGCGTTCGCCCATTCCATTAGCTGGTGGTGTCGGCCGGCGTGGTGGGATGGAGCGGAGCGATCGGCGGCTGCTGCTCCGGGCCTGAGACGTCCACAGAGTTCACAGAGCGTTTCCAGCTCATTTATCCATATGAGGCAACCTCTTACTCTGGCAGAGTCTCCCGTAAGACGGAGCTTTAACTCCCACCTCCGGGAGAGCTTTGAACACGTTCCGAGGGAGGCGGGGGACATTGAGCCCGAGTGGACCATGTTTCGCGCCTCTATTGTCGAGGCAGCTTATCGGAGTTGTGGCCGCAAGGTTGTTGGTGCCTGTCGTGGTGGCAACCCTCGAACCCGGTGGTGGACACCGGCGGTGAGGGATGCTGTCAAGCTGAAGAAGGAGTCCTATTGGGCCTTTTTGGCCTGTGGGACCCCGGAAGCAGCAGATAGGTACCGGCAGTCCAAGCGGCATGCGGCTCGGGTGGTTGCTGAGGCAAAAACTCGGGCGTGGGAGGAGTTCGGAGAGGCCATGGAGAATGACTTCCGTACGGCTTCGAGGCGATTCTGGTCCACCATCCGGCGTCTCAGGGGGGGAAAGCGGTACGCGACCAACACCATTTATGGTGGGGATGGCGTGCTGTTGACCTCAACTCGGGATGTTGTGAGTCGGTGGGCGGAATACTTCGAAGACCTCCTCAATCCTACTGGCACGTCTTCCACTGAGGAAGCGGAGCCTGGGGACTTTGGATCGGGCTCTCCAATCTCTGGTGCGGAGGTCGCCGAGGTGGTTAAAAAGCTCCGCGGTGGCAAGGCTCCGGGGGTGGATGAGATTCGTCCTGAGTTCCTTAGGGCTCTGGATGTTGTGGGGTTGTGTTGGCTTACGCGACTCTGCAATATCGCGTGGACATCGGGGGCAGTTCCCTTGGATTGGCAGACTGGGGTGGTGGTTCCCCTATTCAAAAAGGGGGACCGTAGGGTGTGTTCCAACTATAGAGGGATCACACTCTTAAGCCTCCCTGGTAAGGTCTATTCAGGGGTTCTGGAGAGGAGGGTCCGTCGGATAGTCGAACCTCGGATTCAGGAGGAGCAGTGTGGTTTTCGTCCTGGTCGTGGAACACTAGACCAGCTCTACACCCTCAACAGGGTCCTGGAGGGTGCGTGGGAGTTTGCCCAACCAGTTTACATGTGCTTTGTAGACTTGGAAAAGGCATTCGACCGCGTCCCTCGGGGGGTTCTGTGGCGGGTACTCCGGGAGTATGGGGTACCAGGCCCATTGATATGGGCTGTTAGGTCCCTGTACGACCGGTGTCAGAGCTTGGTCCGCATTGCCGGCAGTAAGTCAGGCTCGTTTCCGGTGAGAGTTGGACTCCGCCAAGGTTGCCCTTTGTCACCGATTCTGTTTATAACTTTTATGGACAGAATTTCTAGGCGCAGCCAAGGTGTTGAGAGGATCCGTTTTGGTGGCCTTAGAATCGCTTCTCTGTTTTTTGCAGATGATGTGGTCCTATTGGCTTCATCAGCTCGTGATCTACAGCTTTCACTGGAGCGGTTTGCAGCTGAATGCGATGCGGCCGGGATGAGGATCAGTTCCTCCAAATCCGAGGCCATGGTCTTGAGCCGGAAAAGGGTAGCGTGCCCTCTCCGGGTCGGGGAGGAGGTCCTGCCCCAAGTGGAGGAGTTTAAGTATCTCGGGATCTTGTTCACGAATGAGGGAAAACTGGAGCGTGAGATCGATAGGCGGATAGGTGCAGCGTCCGCAGTGAAGCGGGCGCTGTACCGGTCTGTCGTGGTGAAGAGAGAGCTGAGTCAAAAGGCAAAGCTCTCAATTTACCGATCGATCTACGTTCCCACCCTCATCTATGGTCATGAGCTTTGGGTTATGACCGAAAGAACAAGATCTCGGATACAAGCGGCTGAAATGAGTTTTCTCCGCAGGGTGGCTGGACTCTCCCTTAGAGATAGGGTGAGAAGCTCAGTCATCCGGGAGGGACTCGGAGTAGAGCCGCTGCTTCTCCACATCGAGAGGAGCCAGTTGAGGTGGCTCGGGCATCTGGTTAGGATGCCTCCTGGACGCCTCCCTGGTGAGGTGTTCCGGGCATGTCCCACTGGGAGGAGACCCAGAGGAAGACCCAGGATACGCTGGAGGGACTATGTTTCTCGGCTGGCCTGGGAACGCCTTGGGATTCCCCCAGAGGAGCTGCTCCAAGTGGCTGGGGAGAGGGAAGTCTGGGCCTCCCTACTTAGGCTGCTACCCCCGCGACCCGACCCCGGATAAGCGGAAGAAAATGGATGGATGGATGGATGGCAACCTCTTATCGGACACACAGTCCTCCAAAGCAGGCTGGAACTAACTGAAGGTAACCGCAAAATGGCAGAGGCGGCATTTCCGGAAACCGCCGGAAGCTGCGCAAATAGGCTTAAAATTATAATAAAACATAATAATAATAATTATACTTTATTTATAAAGCCATTTAAAACAACCACAGCTGCAACATAGTGCTGTACACATGAAATTAAGAACATATAAACAAACGGGAAATTTTTTATTTATTTATTTTTATTTCACATTTTTATAAATTATGATACGTTCATATGTCAGAGTTGCCGTAGGTCGAGGGCGCTGTAAATCGAGGACTCCCTGTATGTTTTTTTTAAAATACTTTATGTTTTTGCTATTTTTGGGTGTAACTGGGACCTTGAGTGATGTGATGCGAATGACAATAAAGAAACTTGAACCTTGATCTGGGCTTGAGAGAAGTTTCTTTTGAAAATTGGGTTGCCACGTCAAAATCCAAGATGGCCACTACCATAAATCTAATTGTAAACCAACCACCTGTACCATTTGAAGAAACTCTTCCTAGTTTTTATTATTGGTTAAAAGTACAGGTTCCTCAAACGATTCTGTGGTGGCCAGAGCTTAATCTGTGGTGGTGAATGATGGCCACAACTACCCCGGCTCCACCATTGTGCCATAAAATAGCTCCCTCTGTTGGCCAGGATACCCCACTGCGTGGCTTCAGACAAAAACAGTTTATGGTAGTTTTAATTTCCTCATCAGTTCAGAACAGAGGCTGAGTTTGAGTAAATTAAATTTTCATTCAACCTTTATTTAGGCAGGTTAATCCCATTGAGCCTCGAGGACTCATTTACAAGAGAGACCTGGTTTCAACAAAGAATGAGGACAACAGGGACAATAGACAACCATAAGAGAGGCATACAGATTATTATTTTTTTTTTAACAAGTTAAAAAATAGATGTGACTGATGTTTTTGTCTCTGCTTGTTTTTTTCAGTTCTGGAGATGTACAGCAGACTTCAGGAGCAGATGAGCGCCAAAAGGTACGCCACTCCGAATGACTGTGACTGTCGTCAATAACGATCAATAAAAATGATCATCCTCAATAATAATATCTGAGAAGTATGGCTGTAAAATGAAACGTCGACATCAGCTGGAGTTGGCAGCTCTGGTTCTAATTTCAGTTTTGTAGCCAACGGGTCCAACTTTCTAATGCAGGATAGTTTTACATGAGAACGTTGAGATAAATACATTTTATGTTTATTATTCGTTATTAAACGTCGTACCGTAACAAGAAGACAAACACAAAAGCCTTTATCGTAATTTATCTGTACCATTAGTGACTAAAATGGGGGAAAAAGAAAAAGGAATCACCAAATTGAACTCGAAAGCATCAAATTTAAATTTACCTTTTTTGCCAAGAAGATTTTTCTAGTTTGAACTCATTTCATACAGAAAGTGTTTGTCGTTAACGACCAGAGATTCATCATTAATGAAGCAACAGCCACTTGTTGGTGTCCACCTGAAAAGGATCTTGTTCTTCCATCAACGTTAATGTGTCCTCAACAAACCTTATAGCAGAACAACCGGCTTGGTAACGTGACGTGTGCCACTATTTTTATTAGCATGTTGAGTTACCATGGCAACACAAAGACGCCATTTTTCTCATTAAAAACACTGACGGGTCTCTTCGCAGCCTCTGACACAGTGACGTCACATGACCTGGAGGACAGAGGTCTCTGAACCAAACTCTGTCATCCAACAAAGTCTTCCTACCACCACATCTTCTGAGATGCACAAATAAAACCGGAGCGTTTTTGTCATCCAAAGTTTATTTATTCACGGTCAGCGGCACTAAATGTTTAAAAACTGCCGTGGATTTGGCGTTACTAAATGTTGGATTTGATCGGCTGATTTCTGCAGAAACCCTGGACGAGATAAAACACGGATTTAGAGATTTATACTTTGTGTTTTTCCTCTGAACTCCATCGAGGATCGGAATATAAAATAAATAATGAATAGATAAATACTGTAGCGTTATTATTTTTATATATGAATGTTTCTGTTCAGCGCCCTGAGACAACTTCGGGTGTGACTTGGCGCTTTATAAACTGAACTGAACTTAATATGCTTGAAGGAGGTTCTGAAGAAATAAACCAACTATTTTTAACATGTGAAATAAACTGTGATGGGTTTGTTTTTCTGTTATTAAAATAAAAAAAAATGAGTCTGAAAGAAAACTAGATAATTTGCATTTCCTGTGAAAATGCAAGTGTGAATGCCTCTTGCTTAAGAATGTCAAGAAAACAGTTGAAAAGTAGCTTAAATAGCAGAAAGAAACGTCCAATATCAGAAGGAAGCAGAACGTGCACAACCGTTCCTAACGTAGTGGACTGCCAGGCCGCTGCCAATGTGAACTGTTGATCTGACACTACTGTGTGTTTGGATTCGCTCTCAGCTACCACTATGCCAAATTTCCACTGAATAGCTCTAAAAATGCTCAAGTTACTTTTAATAATTTTTTTCCTTTTCAGACACGGCAGCCATCTTAGATTTTTTGATTTGGATGCATTATGTGATGGGGAACATTTTCAGTTACAACCTCATAAAATGTCAGCTCTGTATGCGTAACAATGGCTGAGTAAAATCCATTCAAAAGTAGTGCTGGTGGCCATCTTGGATTTTTAATTTTCATGCGATATTTGATGGGAAACCTTGTCAGCTGTCATCACACCAAATTTTCTGCTCAGTAGGACTATAATTGGCTGATTTATATTATTTTTTAGTTTTTTTTGTAAAGGTGGCCATCTTGGATTTTTGATTTTCAGTCAGAGCCTATTAGGAATTCTTGACAGCTACCAATATGCCAAATTTCAGCTGAATAGCTATAAAAATGGCAGTTATCCTAGTTTTTCTATGAAACGGCTGGATAGTAGCTAAAGAAATTTAGAAACGAGCTTAAATTCCCAAAAGGAAGTGGAGGGAACTTAATTGTATCCACTAAGGTTCAAGTAGGTGTAAATTAGCACAGTGAAGTTGAAATTATCTGAGAAAAGCTGTAATTTTCCAAAAACAACTAAATAGTTGCTAAAACAAGCAGAAAGAAGCTTAAATTACTAGAAGGAAGCATGCTTATTTTGAATTAGGCTGAAAAAAGTTTAAACGATTACAAAAAATGTAGATTTAGCTGATAAAGATGAAATTAGCATAAAACAGCTAAATGCTAACTGAAATAGCAGAAATAGCTGAATCCTACATAAATAAGCTGAAAGGAGCACAGCAAGCTGAAATGAGTAGAAATAAGTTGCAAGAAGCATAAAAATCTTGGAAACTACTTAAACGAAGCTGAACGGAGCACAAAACAGCTGAAAACAAAGTGAAGTTAGCTGAACTGGCTGGATTTTTCTAGCTGAAACAAGCTTAATCAGCTCTAAATGTAAAAGTAACAGTAAAAGGTTGTACACGGATCTCCTCATGATTCTATCTTTGATCTTTGTTGATACTATTATTGATTTTACTTGTGTTATCACTTGTTTTATTTGACCTTTAATTTTGTTGCACTTTGTAGCACTTTGAGATTTTCATTAATGAAAAGTGCGTTATAAATTAAATTCATTATTATTATTATTATTATTAAAAGTAATGAAAGATGTAAAATGAGCTCCATTCATTTTCAGTTCGGAAGAAAATGCCAAAAGTCATAGCAGTCGTGCCCTGAACGCACTTTTCATTAATGAAACGTGCGTTAAAAATTAAATTCATTATTATTATTATTATTATTGTTATTATTATTATTATTATTATTATTATTATTATTATTATTATTATTATTATTATTATTAAAAGTAATGAAAGATGTAAAATGAGCTCCATTCATTTTCAGTTCGGAAGAAAATGCCAAAAGTCATAGCAGTCGTGTCCTGAACGAGCTGAACGAGCCGAACGTTTTGATTTATGATTTGTTGAAATAGCACAAAAATTGTGGGAGTAGTTGGATGCCAAAAAACGTACGGAAGAAAACGTGGATCTTAATAGTGTGAATGCCTACAGGCCTTCACTCCTGAACCTCTGTGAGCTTCCAGCCACCAGATGGCGCCACAGAGCCGTGCACGGGACGTTGGTCTCCTGCGTGTCCTCGCTCTGACCTGTAAAACCCTGACGGGTCATAAACTGGTCGTTTGTTTGTGGGGGTGTTTTCTCCTCCCCGTCCCGCGGCTGCACTTCTCCGAGAGCAACGGGAGGTGGGCCAGTTCTCCTTCAGAGCTGGACACATGCAGGGCAGCGTTTCAGCAGCGGGCGATGCTGCCGATCGTCTCCGAGCTGCACCCGACTGTTCATTTCTGTTTGACAGACGAGACGCTGCCCGTTTCTGATCCTCTCACGTCTCCTCTGATCAGCGCGTCACAGCTGCAGATGTGGATGAACGCTCACATCGTGCATGTTTACAGGCGGCACGTTTCCCTGCTCGACCTGTCCATAAGCCACAAGGCACGTAACTCGTGCCGTAACCTTTCTTCTATTTCTACGATTCATGCATGAAAACGTTCGGCTCGTTCCTGGACATTCCTGCTCTGACTTGGTATTTGCGCATTCTTCCCTTTTTGACATATTTTTTCATTCAATCTTTATTTAGGCAGGTTAATCACATTGAGCTTCGAGGACTCATTTACAAGAGAGACCTGTCTACAAACTAAAGAATGATGACAACAGCAACAGTAGAATTTCCTTAAACAATCAACAGTAGACAAACAGAAGAGATAAATACAGATTTTTTTTTGCAAGTTAAAACAAATATATCAAAGTACGGTAGCAAAACAGACATAATATAAGGCAGATGTAGAAAACTAAAAACAGGAACATGTCTGCATTGGGTTTTGCCAGGATTCCAACATTTTGAGAGGTCAAGGCCGAGCGCTTCAGATCTTATTTAGCTTTTACTTTCACATTTTTCTCATCAAAAATGAAGAAAATGAATTATTCTGCTAATTTAAACTTTTTAAGCTCCTGTCAGTTTCTTTCTGCTTAATTTTTCTGCTACTTATTAAGTATTTTCTGCTAATTTTAGCTTTTTGTTTTGCTAATTTTTTGTTGCAAATTTTGCTTCTTTCTGATGTCTTCAACAGTTCATGCTACTTTCACCCGGTTTCTGCTAATTCCAGCTTTGTTTTAGTAATTTAAGCTACCTTTTTTGGGCTAACTTTAGATGTTTTGTATTCAGCCTCTTTGCCTATTTCAGTTTATTCTGCCACGTCTTTTCCTGCTGCTCTCAGCTTTTATTTTCCTGCTTTCAGCTAACGCCAGCTGTTCAAATTCAGCAGTTTAGCTATGAGAACATTTCAGCTGGTTTCAGCTGCTCCAGCAGCTTTCAGCAAATATTCAGCAGATAGCGTTCACGCTGCATTTTCCCAGGAAGTGGCATTCCTCCAGTCGTCTTTAACGTTTAGAGGCTTATAGTCGTGTGTTTTTCTGCAGGTACTACCCGGCGCTGCGGACGCTGGAGCAGCTGGAGTCCACGTGTCTTCCCCGAGCCGGTCAGTACCGGTTCTGCTCCATCATGGCCGAAAACACCCCCAAACTGCGGATGCAGATCCGGGACACGGCCATGACGCAGCTGAGAGACTTCCTGGAAAGCATCCGCAAACACTCGGACAAGATCGGCGAGACGGCCATCAAACAGGTACAAATACACACAAGTACAGAGAAAAATGTACCTTTTGGTTCAAGAAATATTTGTATCCACCTTATTCCGAGCCCCCATGGTGTCTTGTGTGAATTATGAGCACAACTTTCAGCGCGGACCAGAAGCGATATTTTTTTACTGTGTGAACAGTACGAGCTAATAGTTTCTCCGAGCAATGTGGATTTAATTTGGGAGCATAGGAACTAGGGATGCACCGATCCACATTTTCTTACTTCCGATCCGATCCCGATACTTAAAGTCCAACACCCACCATGTTTTCAAATTGCATCGCCATTAATATTTATTAGTTTATTTAAAAATAATACAGGAGCGTTTATTTATATTGTAGAGAAATAACGCTAAATGTGTTATTTCATGATTTATAGCAGATTTTAGCAGAAGCTCCAGGAAAAATCTGCTCCTCTCCATATATGGGCATTCACATGGGCATTCACGTCACTAAAGTGACGCCTTGGAGTTACAGGCGGAGTTATAATAAGCATTCATCAACTTCCATGACCGCTGCTCTGAGCGAGGAAAAGAAAAAGCGAAGCATTTTTAAATATTCCCTAAAGCTGCCTGTTGATTAATCCTGCTGTCGCTCACTCATGTCTATCATATTCTGAGCGAGCATCCACGTAGACATACTAGTTTAATTCGTTTGATCGCGACAAATTCATTCATTTCCGCATCGGCTTTTTATTCTCTCCCCCCGTGACCAGACAGGTCGGGAGTACAGAAAGGCAGCCGCGCAGCGGAGCTCTGCGCGCGTGCTCCCCCGTGCTCCCCGCAACAAGGCTGACGAGAGCAAATACATACACTCGAGGGAGCAAATTACACCGGCACGAATTCGGAACTTCAAAGGTGACCAGCGGAACGAGGAGCCAGAGACGCGCGCGGCTCGCTCCTCTGGGCAGAATGGGTGAGAGCAGCAACGGTCCGCAGCGGTGTTATAAAATAAATAATAAATAAAATCAGAGCGCTGGTCCATATGTACACACAAATGCACCAGGAAATATGCAGTTTTAACTCCCACTCTCTCTCATAAACCTCCATGGAAACTCACTCCTGCCTTCTGCCTTCTGGGTGGAGATGTAACAAAAGTCACATGACACTTCGGGACTCTTCGGCCAGGTTTCCGGATTCATTCGGGAGTGGGTTTTTTTTTTGTTGTTTTTTTAACCCTCGCCTGGCCCAAATGCAAAAATGAAAATAGACATAATATTAAATTACAGTAATTGTCCTATATGGTGAATTGTTACTGTCATGGTGGGTGTTGTCCTTTAACACTGGGTATCGGCCGATACCGATCTAGTTCCGATATCATCATCATCACCACTGATTTTATATGAGGCTGTAATAATGAATTTCTTGAACGGAGAGCACGTGTGTTACACCATACTGTATTCTGTGACTACTGTCTTAAGATTGTGTGAGTTAAACCCAATGAAGACACTCTGAGCCTGACAACAGGAAACACCCAAACTTTAATGGCACACAAGAGGCAGGTCTATATCACAGACGTCCATCTGACTCTTGGTGCGGCCCGGAACACTAACATACCGCTAAGCATTATGGGAAATCAACACGGTCCACTCCCCGTTTTAAGTTTTGTTTTTGATTGTGGAAACTTAAAACGGGGAGTGGACTGTGTTGACCTGCCTCTTGTGTGCTATTAAAGTTTGGGTGTTTCCTGTTGTCAGGCTCAGTGTGTCTTCATTGGGTTTAACTCACACAATGTTAAGACAGTAGTTGCAGAATATGGTGTAACACACGTGCTCTCCGTTCAAGAAATTCATTCCATAGTTTGAAGCCAACATGCATCATGGATCGGAAATATCGGCAGGTTGATTTGGAAAATCCAATACATAAATTATGCTGGTATCGGAGGCCGATACAGATACTGGATCGGATCGGCCCCATCCCTAATAGGAACGCCACCTGTCAGAGCTCAAACAGGACAATATGATCATACTGCTGCCAGCTGAGGACGAGGGATGGAGGACGAGCTGAAGAAGTTGCTGCAGATTACATCTACTTGCATATTTAGCTACATCTACTAGCATATTTTGTATATTTAGCTAAATCTACTAGCATATTTAGCTACATCTACTAGCATATTTTGCATATTTAGCTACATCTACTAGCATATTTAGCTACATCTACTAGCATATTCAGCTTTTTTTCATTCAATCTGTATTTAGGCAGGTTAATCTCATTGAGCTTCGAGGACTCATTTACAAGAGAGACCGGACTACAAACTAAAGAATGATGACAACAGTAACGGTAGACTTTCCTTGGACATCTACTAGCATATTTAGCTTAATCTACTAGCATATTTAGCTTAATCTACTAGCATATTTAGCTTAATCTACTAGCATATTTAGCTTAATCT
>JBBPBX010007087.1:43867-59058 GCA_038048925.1 Garcialebias charrua | reverse complement strand
GTGCGTGCGTGCGTGCGTGCGTGCGTGCGTGTGTGTGCGTGTGTGTGTGTGTGTGTGTGTGTGTGTGTGTGTGGCTACAGGTCTTTACAAACATGTTTTTTAAAGCTTTTGATAGGTCAAAGCAGATCACTGTCACTCTTCCATTCTGTCTTGGTTTTGATGTTTGACTTCAAAATGACAAGGGAGCCAGAGAATCAAGGGTAATGCACAATCAATCTGCTCCCCAGTGACAGCTGCAAGAAAACTGTGGATGGGCAGAAACAAAGGGATATACAAAGGATTTATATAAGCTTCTTCATCTGCCTGCCATTTCGTGAGAAAAGAAAATCCGAGGAACATATGCCATCAGTGTCTGGTAATAGAACCTGACCTTGTCACTTTGAGAGCAAGCGAGCAAAAAGTCTTAGTGTCACCAGGTGAATTCATATCCCAGATTAAAACTCTCCATCTTTATTTCTACTGTGCCATATTTATGGGCTGATGTCCAGCTCTGTCAAATTTGCACAACAGTTGTTTCATTTTTGTACTAACACAAAAACATTTTCTCTTTAGTAACAAATAATGCTTCCAATCCATGCCATTTACTGCCACTTTTATTTGCTACACATATAGGTCAGAAAGGGTATTTCAAAGTCTCTTCATAATTATTTCAATTTTGAATTTTGACACTTCTGTTTATGTGACGATCACGACTATACCCAGATACAAGAACCAAGGAGAACAGATGCCAAGACTCAAAACACATGTACAGTGTTTAATTACAAGGCTATCATGTAACGAGCCAGGGAGGGAGCAGGAACTTTGAAGAGCAAGGAGATAGTTAGTTGTCTTTTGGCAAGGGTGAGTGTTGTTGCTGCTCTTTCTAGAGGTAGAGGTAGGAGTTAGTGGGGAGGGCTGACCCAAATGGTTCCATGCGAAGAAGGTGGCCGTCTGGACAATGGCAGGAGAATAATAATAATATAATAATGTCACATTTTTGTCATCTGTGTATGTTTCCATACAAGACAAAATTTGACTCTGCATTTAACCCAATCACCACCAGGTGGGGCAGTGGGCAGCTATAGAAAGTGCGCCGGGGAGCAATTGGGATGAGGTGTGCTGCTCAAACACACCACAAGTTATGCCGTGACTGGGGTTTGAACCTGGGTCCTTCGGGTCCCAAGGAAGGCGTGGAGGCAGCTGATGAGGTGCATTATATATGTAGTTATTTTATATATTTTCTTTTTTTTGTGTGTTTTTTTAATTGATTTTAATTTAAATTTTTACCAGTATATAGTTATTTTATACTGTTTTTATTCTGTTTTTAATGCTGTGAAGTGTCCTTGAGTGTTTTGAAAGGCGCTACCAAATAAAATGCATTATTATTATCATTTTTATGAGAGCTCAAGGTCCACAGATGAGATTTCAGGGAACAGGATAACATATTTACTGGAAGCAAGTGGAAATACAAAGTAGTGCATGCATCATAATATTCAGTTTAACTCACTAGTAAAGGCTAGAACAGAACCACCATTGACAGGTGAATGCCCCAGCACTCACTGGATGTCCTCTGCAGCTTCTTATGCTCATCTGGTTCACTAAGCTGATGATCCTCTGGTGATGATGATTAGAGTTAGGTGTGGTTTCAGGGAGCTGATAGAACAGAACTCCCAGTTTCCCGTGGACCCTACGGGACAAATCCCCCCTCTGCAAAAACCACAAGAAGGGACAACTGCTGCAAGCATATTCCCTTGCTCATAATGTACTCAAAGTAAATTATGTGTAAAATATTGAAAATGTTATATGTTTGATTAGATCAAGTAAAAATCCTGACACCAAACACACTTTTCTGCCATCTTCCCACTGTTTCTATTTTAGGGATAATTAATGTTGTTCCATAAAGACTCTAGCACACAAGAACATCTCAAATGAATAGGGAATCTGACACTTGAATATAAATGTGAACTGAAAGTTTTATGAGGAAACACGGCCCACACAGAGAATATATTATGTTGCAATGGGCTGCTTGGTATTTGTAAAAAAATAAATAAAAAAGTAAGGTTGCTTTGAGCGCAACATGTTCTTTTCAGTGTTAGAATCATGGCATGGTAATTCCTCTTCATTTACGCAGCTTAAATTACATTTTCACTGTGACAGCAGTGCTCACCCTGCATGGTAGCCCATAGTCAGTTTTAACAATTAATTTTATATCTGGGAACACAGTTCATTTGTTTGGCGGTGAATGAATTGAACCCCTAATAAAAGCAGTAGTAAATAAGCCCATGCAATTGTGTGCTCATGGAGATTTTTATTTGTTTATCTATTTCAGTTCTAAAGTTATTACCTTATAAGCCAGGTGTTGTACAGTTACAGATGGAAACTAAAATTAATTTAAAAATAAGATTGTTTTACTGTAATTAAGTAGCTGTGATCATAAAATAAACACATTTTATAACAGAGCTACATTCAAAACGTATATGTGCTCAGCAGCATTGTTTGTATGTATATTTAAGATATAAAAACCCATACATTGTCAGACAATAGATGATGAAAAAAAAGGGGGGGGGGGTACTTTTTTGTGTCATTGCAAAAGAGGGATCACATATTTTATTCTAAGGGAAGGAGAATATTAGTCTGGAGGTCCAACATCCATCCATCCATTAATCCATTATATTTACCAGTCATTTTCCTGTTTGGGTCGCAGGGGTCACTGATAACCATATCCAGAAGTCACTGTGCGAGATGCAGGGGTCACCCTGGACAGGTCTCCAGTCCATCACAGGGACACATAGAGACAAATGAGACAAACAGCCGTTCGCTCTCTCACTCACACCTAGGGACATTTTAGAGATAACAATACACCTTACATGCATGTTTTTGGTTTGTGGGAGGAAACTGGAGTACCCATAGAAAACCCACGTATGCATGAGAGAACATGTAAACTCCACTCATGAAAGGTTGCTGGCTGGGATTTGAACCAGTGTAATTAGTTTGCTGAGAGTTAGAAGATCTACCAACTGGGCTGCCTGTGATAGGCTGCCTTTCAATTTGTCAAACTTTGACTAAATAGACTTTTAAAATGGACTTCTGTTTCACACATTTATCCATTTGTAAGCCATGGTTCAGTGGGTGGGATTGTGAGAATGTACACCTGAAGCTTTTCCTAGTAGCAAAAAAGGATTTTACACAATACAATTCCTGGACAGGCTCGTTCCTATTGTAACATTACAATCGCCAGTTAATGTCCATGCTTTTTGCATTGTGAAAAAAGGCTGGGAAACATAATGCTTGCAATACCCTGATGCATGCTCAATAATCCAATTATCCTCAATAATAATGCTTGCAAATACAGTGAATGTGAGAACTCCACTCAAACAATTCTTTATGAGATTAGTGTTGGATAAAAATATTATCTATTCATCTTACTCACTCAAAGAAGACATACTTGAGGACTCAATAGTTTTAACCTGTTTTACTTGCAAGGGCATACTTTCACAACATGTTATATATTTATAAAAGTTCTAAATGCATGGGGCCCAGTCACAAGAATCTGCCATGGGCGGCGTGCGATAATTGTTTTTTATACTCTAAAAAAAGTTAAGTCTGGTCCTCTGGACATTAAAAAAAAACAGCATGTTGTAGAAATGTTTCGTCTTTCATCCGAAAGACTTCCTCAGTCTGAGGTGCTGTATTCAGCTCAGTCGTATAAATAGCACCTTCTCATAGTGGATCAACCAGTTTGCTGATGACAGCCAAAACTAGCTGTTCACAGGGCTGTCAGCAGCAAACTGGTTGATCCACTATGAGAAGGTGCTATTTATAAGACTGATCTGAATACAGCACCTCAGTCTGAGGAAGTCTTTCAGATGAAAATGAAAAGTTCCTACCATTTTTTTTTTTGCTTTGTTTTTTGAATGTCCAGAGGACCAGACTTTTTTTTTTTTTTCTGCCAGGATTCTTGAGCATACATCAGGATGTTTTACATACTCTTATCAGCTCCTGGGTCAGAGGCAGGCATTGATGACCTCGGCCACAGGATCAAATCCGCTCCTTGTTTAGCCCTCTCTGAGAGAGACAATAACTCTCTGGTAACTCAAACATGTTTTATGGGCAGTTAACATTCTAAGCGGGGCGGCCGTGGCGTAGTGGTAAGGTTTGTCGTCTCCCGATCGGGAATTTAGCGGTTCGACTCCCGGGACCCACACCATGTCTTGTTGTGTCCTTGGGCAAGACACTTAACCCTGAGTTGCTCCCGGTAGGACTGGAAAGCACCTTGCATGGTAGTCTGCCGCCACCGGTTAATGAATGTGTGTAGCATTCAATATATGTGTAGCACTTTGAGATTTTCAGTAATGAAAAGTGCGTTATAAATTGAATTAATTATTATATTTATTATTAAGCCCATAGTAGTTTGAAAAAAAAAAATCCATAAACCTTAACCAAAAATTCCCTGACAATTACAGTGTCAAAACTTTTCTTGATATGAGCTAATAGTACTAAATAGTACTCCCTTCTCTATGGCCTCCCCAACAAATCTCTCCACAAGTTACAGATGGTCCAGAACTCAGCTCCCCGTGTCATCACTCAAACCTCTTACTATAACCACATCACTCCTGTCCTGCAGCAGCTCCACTGGCTCCCGGTTAAATCACGCATCATCTTCAAAATTCTACTCCTCACGTTCAAAGCTATCCACAACCTTGCCCCTCCTTATCTATCTGACCTCCTACAAATCTCCATCCCATCACGCTCTCTCAGATCCTCCTCTTCACTACATCTCCATGTACCCTCTGCCCGCCTCTCCACCATGGGGAGCAGGGCCTTCACCTGCTCTGCCCCTCACCTCTGGAACGCTCTACCGCCAGACCTTCGAAACACCACCTCCCTTTCTCTGTTCAAGACTGCCCTGAAAACACATCTCTTTAGACTAGCTTATCATTAACTTTACTAAATGTATTTTTACCATTTTGTATTTTATTATCTTTATGTATTTTACATTTCAATTTGTCGCTGATAATATTTGAACTGCATTGGTTTGTTAAGTGTCCTTGGGTGTCCTGAAAGGCGCTTTTAAATAAAATGATTATTATTATTATTATTATTATTATGAACACTGCTCCACCATGCAGCCAGAGATCATTGTTTCCATTCATCTGTCCTTCCATCCATCCAACTCTAACGCATTCCTTCTATCTTTTTTTATACGTTGGATAATTTAAACACAAAATGTATTACCTTTTTTTTAATTACCACAAATCATTTTGTATTTTTTTAAATAACTTAAAAAAAACAAGTATGACAATCTTAGGGGTGGCAGCACGGTGGCACAACTGGTAGAGCTGCTGCCTGATCAGGTCCCTGGTTCAAATCCCGGTCAGGAGACCTTTCTGGGTGGAGTTTGCATGTTCTCTCCGTGCATGCGTGGGTTTCTTCCGGGTACTCCGGTTTCCTCCCACAATCCAAAAACATGCATGTTAGGCTCATTGGTAACTTTAAATTGTCCCTAGGTGTGAGTGAGGGAGTGAATGGTTGTTTGTCTCTATGTGTGGCCATGTGATGGACTTGCGACCCGTCCAGGGTGTACCCCGCCCCTCGCACAGTGATTGCTGGACATGGGCCCCGGCAACCCACGTGATCCAAAATGGAAGAAGCGGGTAAAAGATAATGGATGGATGGAATCTTAGAGGTAGTTTTATACTTACTGCCATCTACTTCCTCAGACAGCTGAGAAGAGCTGGTCTGGGAAGCTCAGTCCTCACCTCCTTCTAGGGTTGTGCAGTGGAAAGCATCCTGTGCTCCAGCATCAATGTGTGGCATGGAGGCTGCACAGCTGCAGAAAGAAAATATTTGCAGAGAGTGGTGAAGGCTGCACATAAGTGCCACCAGAAGAGGGCCACCTGCATCATGAAGGACCCCATGCACCCAGCACACACACTTTATGCCCTGCTACCCTCACGCAGGAGGTTAAGTGTAGAACCACTAGACTGAGGAACAGCTTCTACCCTGAAGCTAGTTGACTCATGAATATCTAACCAGAATAATCACTGTGAAAAATCACAACATGAAGCTGATTTGTTTCATGTTGCTGTGTTCATTCATACTCCTCTGCTCACACAGAGTCATGTTTGTGCTGCTGTTGGGTACATTGTTTTTATAATATTAGTGCTTAGTGTATTTCTAGTTAACATTTTTCTTAGTTCAAATCTTAGAAATTTTATTTTACATTTTATACATTTGTTGGATGTAACTTGGACCCTGTGTACACAATTTTGTTCCACAACATGTTCCACATGTGGTGCACATGATAAATAAAGAACCTTGAATCAGTTTAAACAAGCTAAGACCAGCAAGAGTGGAAACAGAAAGTGTCTCGAGGGCATTGTCACACATTCTGTGTGCCATTGAGTTAGCTCTCAATTTTGCATGAATAACATATGTGATGAAATAAAATGAAAATATATCCTTAGTATCAAATATATAGCACAATATTAATAAAAACATCCTTGCAAATATCTCATTATTCTAAAATAAACACATTAACATTACATTATTGCATGGTTTCTGGATGCATGAGTCTTACAATCACTCTAAATGTGTGCTACGTGTTGCTTTTGTTTTTCAAATATGACTACATTAACCTTTTGATTAAGATATCCAGGAATGCTAATGTTAGTGGACCCTTGGAGATTCCAGATATAAACACTTGACAGTTGGGTGTAAGCTGCTGGAGCCATTAACCTATCAGTCTAATTTAGTTTAAACTATCAGGGGATCAGCATATGCTTGCTGTCAGAGGCCAAAACAGAATTGATTCATTATAATTAAATCAAATGTGCAAATCCAGATATTTAAGGTAAAGTGGCCATCACTGTTTAGTGTTCCGACAGTTATGTAAATGATTGACATGCACACGTGCACACTGGTGAGAATGACAACTATTTTTGAACATGCTCATCATCTTCAGATATCTGTGAAATTAATCTGCATTTATGAGCTTGAAGACATGAAGAAAGCAAAGCAGCTTTTATGCAATATACAAAAAAATTATATATTTGTTTTGCACTGGTTATATGATTGTACATTGCGATGTATTGATTTTCAGTTAAATATATGAATTTTAATACCAATGCATTTAGTATATATTGTGAATAATATTACAGAAACAACATTCCTAAAAAGTAAGAGCATGTTATTATAAAAACCTGCAGATTGTAAACACATGTTAAATTGATTGATCAATTGATTGGAGCGATTTTACAGTAAAAAATAAAAATACATTTTCAAGAAACTTATTGTTGACAAATAAATAGTGTCATGCAAACTTTTATTAAGCATTTCACATATACTGATATTATATTTTTAGAATATATCAAGCTTAGTTTTAGGTTTTTCAATAGTCAGAACTAAATTAAGTTTCATGTTACTTTGTAAATATTTTGGAGCCTAAATTTTCGAGTTTGAATAATATAACTTTCTGCTTGCATACACTAGCTAAGGTTAAAGACAGAATCAAGGCTGAAATCATGTTTTTGAACATGATGAGGAAAGATGTTAGCATGTGAGCAGTGTTCTAGTTTTGTTAGAGGTCATCTCTAGAAGTGTCTGATAAAATGTCATCAATCATTAGGCCACAGTCCATGAAACACAATGCTCCATTTCTGCTGGATTGTTTCCTTTGGGGAATCACAGGGATCGTTCAAGTTGACTGGACCCAGCAGACAGCAGTAAATTGTTTGTTTTGGGAAATAAATAGTCAGGTACAGAGTGTTCTATCGGCCTTAAACGGTGAGAAAAAAATTCACAAACTATATTTGGAAAAATGGAATTGGGCACCTTTCTCAATTTTTTTGAGAAAAAACAAGCTGTCTCTTTCAGAAAGAAATAACGGCTATTGTTGTATTGTAAAACTCAAACATTTGTGTCTGTGAAAGTTTGACAATGGAGATCATTCAGACTTCCTTAGGAGACAAAGAAACACAATGGACCAAAGCTTTTTATTTTATATGTGAATGACTTGGTAAATGTGTCAGGACTCCTTAAATGTGTACTTTTTGCTGATGATACCACTTTTTTCTGTTTAGGTGAAGATATAGAACAAATGTTGGAATTGATAAAGACAGAATTTGTCAAGATACAAACTTGGTTTAAAATAAATAAATTATCATTAAATCTAGAAAAAACTAATTACATGATATTCGGTAATAAAAAGAAAACTGTTGATGTTCCACTCAAAATTGAGGATGTTGAGATTTGTAGAGTGAGTGAGGTGAAGTTTTTGGGTGTTATCATTGATGACAAACTGACATGGAAACAACACATAAATTCTGTAAGAATAAAAATAGCTAAATCGATAGCAGTACTGTACAAAGTCAGAGACCTATTGAATGATAAAGCTCTGTATTTGTTGTATAACACAATCATTGTTCCACACTTAATCTATTGTATTGATGTTTGGGGGAATGCGTGTAAAACAATCACAAAACCTATTTTTGTATTACAGAAAAGAGCCGTAAGAATTATCACTAGAAAGCATTACCGTCATCCATCAAGTACATTATTTTATCAACTAAAGTTATTGAAGTTCCATGATTTGGTAGACTATAATATTTTATCAGTTATGTATAGAGCTCAAAATAATGCATTACCTTTAAATATCCAAATGCACTTTGTTAAAAGACAAAGTTGTTATAATCTTAAGGGGACAGAGTTGTTTGTAAAACCACAATTCAGAACCAGTTTGAAGGGACGTTCTACCTCAATTCAGGGAATTAGATTATGGAATGGCTTGGAGAATGTAGTTAAAAATGCCAAGTCAATGTTTACATTTAAAAAAATGATCAAAACAAATGTGTTAAAAAAATATATGAAATAGCGTAATGTGTATTGTATTAGTTAGAAAATTAGAAAGAGTTAGTCATTTTGTACTGTTGGCTGAAGATTATTATTGTTTAATCTGATTGTTGGAAAAAGTTGGTTGAAGATTATTATTGTTTACATGGTTGATTATTGTTGTTTAATCTGATTGTTGGAAGTAAGGGGCAGATATAATAAGATTTATTCTTCTTTCTGCTACCTTTCATTTTTTTTACATTTTGTACACAATCATTTATGAGATTGTCTTGTATTGTTTCTTTTGTAAAAAAAATGAACAAATTTAATAAAAATAAACAAACATAAACATGAACAATACAGAATTCACACATCAGTTGTGTCCTTAGTAATGATTTATTGCACAGTTGAACTAACTAGATCATTGTTCTCTTTGTAGAATAGTCAATATACTCAAATACAAAGTATGACCATGTTTAGTATATTAGGGGTGTGCGACTGTGCGTATTTAATTAAAACTATCTCTGCAGTTCTAAAATAATTCCTTGCCAATGTCACTTGGCGGCTTCCAGTCAACTGGGCCAGATGGTCTTCTCTGCAGACATTATCTTGTATTGATGCCACTTTGAAGGTGAGGAAATGTTCATACGTTCATATCAAGTCATGCTGTGTTTTTTTTTTGGGGGTTGTCCTGCTAACCTCTCCCTTTTTCGTCAGCTTCATATAGCACACCTGTGTGCTGCACTTCTTAAGTGTGCTGTAGACTCTGCCTCCCTGCCAGATTATCTGATTGCTTTGTGCCTGAAGAAATCCAGTGTTCTGTTCCTGATTTATTGTTATCGACTATCTTCATGACCACAGATAACTTCTGTCCATCGGATATCTGGACCTCGACTCTTGCTCTGTCTTCTGATCACCGACTCTCGCTAAACCCCTCTTATAAGTATTGCCTTTTTGCCTCTCTGTGAATGACCCACTCATGTGTCTTGACCATGATTTTGGACCCCGGAATCTAGGAGTTTTTAGTTTTCAGAACCTACTCATATCGCCTTATTTCTCTTTTAGCCTTTTTCTCACTTTTTTAGCTTTGTTTTCTTTTTTGTTTTTTCATCCCAGTGTCCATTACATCTTAAACAAACCCAAAGAAAAATCCTAATAAAGTTTTATTTATACATCAAGTGGAACATTGAGACAAGCCATAATGCTCGGCTTATGAAAGTAAATCTGTTGGGTATCACCTCGACACTCAGACAATAATTCCGAGTGCCATTGATGCTGAACAGGACAAAGGGAAAAAAGACAAACTATTAAATATCCGGGGCCGAGATGGTGTAGGAGCAAGGCAGCCGACTCAGGACCCGAAGGTCCCAGGCTCAATTCCCGGTCATTGCACATCTTGTGGTGCATCTGAGCAGGACACCCCATGCCCAGTTGCTCCCCAAGCACCCACAATAGCTGCCCACCACTCCACCTGGTGGAGGATGGGACAAAAGCAAAGAGCCAATATTGCCAATGCATGGGAACTTACAATGTTGACAACACTTCTTCTTCTTCTTCTTCTTCTTCTTTCGGCTTTTCCCTTTTCAGGGGTCGCCACAGCGAGTCATCCTCCTCCACCTCACTCTGTCCTCTGCATCCTCTGTCCTCACTCCAACTACCTTCATGTCCTCTCTAACTGCATCCATATATCTCCTCTTTGGTCTCCCTCTTTGTCTTTTTCCTGGCAGCTGCATTTCTAACATCCTTCTACCAATATACCCACTGTCCCTCCTCTGGACATGTCCAAACCATCTCAGTCTGGCCTCCCTAACTTTATCTCCCAGTTGTTTAACATGTGCTGTACCTCTGATGATCTCATTCCTGATCTTATCCATCCTTGTCACTCCTAAGGAGAACCTCAGCATCTTCATTTCTGCCACTTCCAGTTCTTTCTCCTGTCTTTTTGTCAATGCCACTGTCTCCAGACCATACAACATAGCTGGTCTCACCACTGTCTTGTAAACTTTTCCTTTGACCTTTGCTGACACCTTTTTGTCACAAATCACTCCTGAAACTTTTCTCCATCCACTCAATCCTGCCTGGACTCTCTTTTTCACCTCTTTACCACATTAACACTGGGAGAGGGTGCTATTTATAAGACTGAGCTGAATACAGCAACTCAGACTGAGGAAGTCTTTCGGACGAAAGACGAAACGTTTCTACATTTATTTATTTTTTTGCTTTGTTTTGTTTTATTTTTTGAATGTCCAGAGGACAAGACTTAGCTTTTTTAGATTTTTCTACCTGGATTATTGAGCATGCATCAGAGTCTTTACCACATTCCCCATTTTCCTGAACAATGGACCCCAATTACTTGAAGTCTTTCACCTTTGTGACCTCTGCTCCTTGTAGCCTAACTGTTCCACTGGCCTCCCTCTCATTCACACACATGTACTCTGTCTTACTACGGCTGACTTTCATTCCTCTTCTTTCAAGAGCATACCTCCACCTCTCCAAGTTCTCTTCCACTTGTTCCCTGTTCTCACCACAGATCACAATGTCATCTGCAAACATCATAGTCCATGGGGATTCCTGCCTGACCTCATCTGTTAGTCGGTCCATCACCAGAGCAAACAAGAAGGGGCTCAGAGCCGATCCTTGATGCAATCCCACCGCCACCTTGAAGCTATCTGTCACTCCCACAGCACATCTCACCACTGTCCTGCTGTCCTCATACATGTCCTGTACCAGTCTAACATACTTTTCTGCCACTCCAGATTTCCTCATGCAATACCACACCTCTTCTCTTGGCACCCTGTCATATGCTTTTTCTAAATCCACAAACACACAATGGAGTTCTTTCTGACCCTCTCTGTACTTCTCTATCAACATCCTCAAAGCAAAGATGGCATCTGTGGTGCTCTTTCTTGGCATGAAACCATACTGCTGCTCACAGATAGTCACCTCTTGTCTAAGCCTTCCTTCCACAACTCTCTCCCAGATCTTCATTGTGTGGCTCATCAACTTAATTCCCCTGTAGTTGCTACAACTCTGTACATCACCCTTGTTCTTAAAAATGGGAACCAGCACACTTCTTCTCCATTCTTCAGGCATTTTCTCACCCTCAAATATTCCATTAAATATTTGAGTCAAAAACCTCACTGCCATCTCTCCAAGACATTTCCAAACCTCCACTGGTATGTCATCAGGTCCTACTGCCTTCCCCTTCTTCATTCTTTTCAGAGCTTTCCGGACTTCACCCTCACTAATCTTTCCCACTTCCTGGTCCACAGTTTCTATTACCTCCACTCTTCTTTCTCTTTCATTCTCTTCATTCATTAGCTCCTCAAAGTAATCCTTCCATCTTCCCATCACACTCTCCTCACTTGTTAGAACATTCCCATTCCCATCTTTAATAAGCCTAACCTGCTGCACATCCTTTCCAGCCTGATCCCTCTGTCTTGCCAATCGGTACAAGTCCTTCTCGCCCTCTTTAGTGTCCAGTCTCCCATATAACTCATTGTACGCCCTCTGCTTTGCCTTAGCTACTTCCCTCTTTGCTCTATGTCCCATCTCCTTATATTCCTGTCTCCTCTCTTCAGTCCTCTCACTGTCATATTTCTTCTTGGCTAATCTCTTTCTTTGAATGGCGTCCTGCACTTCACTATTCCACCACCAGGTTTCCTTATCATCCATTCTCTGTCCAGATGACACACCAAGTACCTTCCTACCTGTCTCTCTAATTACTGTTGCTGTAGTAGCCCAGTCACTTGGAAGCTCTTTCTTACCACCCAGAGCCTTTAACAGCTCGTCTCTGAATTTCTCACAACATTCTTCCTTCTTTAGCTTCCACCATTTGGTCTTCTTCTCTGATTTTACTCTTTTTCTCTTCTTCGCAACAACAGTCATTCTACACACAACCATCCAATGCTGTCTGGCCACGCTCTCCCCTGCTACAACCTTACAGTCTCCAATCTCTCTCAGGTTTCCTCTTCTACACAGAATGTAATCGACCTGTGTACTCCTTCCTCCACTCTTATAGGTCACTCTATGTTCCTCCCTCTTTTGGAAATAGGTGTTGACTATAGCCATTTCCATTCTCTTGGCAAAATCCACCACCATCTGTCCTTCCTGGTTTTGACAACACATAACGCATTATTCTTATAATAATTATTCTTATAAATAAATGAAATATGACAGTTGGGCTTCGGTGGAGGTTTATTTTTATTTTATAGTTTTATGCTTTGTCTTTGACAAATACTGACTTTATATAATATATTAAATTGTAACCAAATACCCCCCCCCCACCCCCAATTAAAATAGATCAGTTAAATTTAGCAAGGTTATTTCGTCTGAGTATGGGAAAAATACACAGATGACAGACAATACATTATTATTATTATTATTATTATTATTATTATTATTATTATTATTATTATTATTATTATTATTATTATTATTATTATTATTATTATTATTTTAAGTTCATTAGTTTAAGCATTTTTTTTAAGAGGATACTTTCTAATAATTCCAAATGTCCAGTCTTTGTGGAATATTATGGGGTTCCAGCTAACCAGCACACATCAGCTCACACACTTTAGTTTTGTGAAGCTTGCAACACTTCTGATTCCTTCACTAAATTTGTCAGTCAGTGAGATGTGGATGAGCCACATAATCAAATTTATTGTCATTGTGCAGTTAAGTACAACACAAATTTGTTCCATACAGCCGTCTGAAGGATAGGATTTAAAACAAAAGGGATGTTTTTTTCAAATAGGAAGGCGGTTCCAGCAGATCCTCCTCTGATTTTTTCTTCAAATGGTGTCCCTATTGAGTTTGTTGATTCCTATAAATATCTGGGTATCCTGATCGATTCACATCTCTCTTTTAAACTCCACGTGGAAAACCTAGTGAAGAAATTGAAAGTTAAACTGGGTTTCTTTTTCAGAAACAGATCCTGTCTAACACTGAATGTTAGGAAACGCCTTGTATCCGTGACTTTCCT
Organism: Garcialebias charrua; assembly: GCA_038048925.1. NCBI lineage: Eukaryota > Metazoa > Chordata > Actinopteri > Cyprinodontiformes > Rivulidae > Garcialebias > Garcialebias charrua. Next base: position 45,266 of record JBBPBX010007087.1, on the reverse strand, counting down.
TCCCTCCATTGATTACGGTGACATTCTCTACATGAATGCTCCTACAAGCACCCTGCGGATGTTGGATGTGGTCTATCATGGTGCACTAAGATTCATAACTGGTTGTGATTATCGTACCCACCACTGCACCCTGTATTCACTGGTTAACTGGACATCATTAACCTCACGCAGACTCTTCCACTGGTACATTTTCATCTTTAAATCACTTCTTGGTCTGCTGCCCTCATACATCTCCTCCTACATGTCTTTGCGTGAGTGCAGCTACAGCGTGCGCTCTCAGGACATGATTACCTGCAGTGTTCCGTCAGTGAGGACTGAACTTGGAAAAAGGGCCTTCTCCTACTCTGCTCCTGCTTCATGGAATATCTTACAAAAAGATCTGAAGCTCTCGACCTTGACTTCTCTAAATGGTTTTCAGAATCTGTTGGAATCCTGGCAAAAACCAATGCAGATTTGTTCCTGTCTTTGATTTTATACGTCTACCTTATAATGTTTTGCTAGTTTTTTGATACTTTGTTAAAAAAAAAAAATAGAAAAAAAATATATATATATTTTGTTTTTTTCTCTCTTTTTGTTTTCTATTGTTTATTGTTTGTTTGTTTATTGTTTAATGAAATTCTATCACTGCTGTTCATTGTTCTTTAGTTTTAGCAGGTCGCTTTCGTAAATGAGCCCATGAGGTTCAAAAGATTTACCTGACTAAATAAAGGTTGAATGAATAGACGGAAGTTTACTGGGGCTGTGTCGTTCTATGAAGCACTCCCCTTACCGCTTAGACAAGAACAGGGGAATAAAACATGAAAAGACAAGGTATTAAAAATAAATAAATAAATAAAACACTCTCATACCGTGTCCTTGACACAGGGCTGTAACGTAGCAAAAAAATCTACCTCAGCAAAAGCAACATAGAGAGACCAACAAAGTCCATGCTCAATAAGCATATGGCTGAATTATCTTCACAGTGCAGTCGAGTTTACCAAATTCCTACTAATGACCTCTTTGTTTGATTCATCTGTGTGGCATCATAGACACATCTAAAAGTTGCATCACTCTGGCCCTCGAGGCCTGGAGTTTGACACCGTCCTCAGAAGACAACACAGACAGGTACATCATCTTCCAATCACCTCAGGAATCCATGACATATCCAGCTGCGGCTGTCCCTTCAGGCTATGAGGGTTCTCCTCCACCCTGTCGAGAAATGTTATCAATTGTTAATAGACAAGCTGACCAGATCCATAATAATTTTTGATTTGGAAGATGTGTAAAGAGAGGCTTTGAGATTCACAGAACGAGCAAAAGCAGGAGGGGAGGCAGGAGAGGGAAAGAGTGTGTTTGTCTCCATTGAGAGCAAGAGAGAAAAGACCAAATAAAAGACCACACAGGCATATACTGTATATAT